>VDFB02011807.1:0-183880 GCA_007258455.2 Sequoia sempervirens
CATGGGTGCTTTTGCAAGCTAATCTACTATCACCTGGCCTTTGATTTCCTTCTGTTCCATGTACTTGATGTCATATTCAGCTAGAATAATGACCCACTTGGGCATCCTTCCTATGATAATTTATTTTGATAGTAGGTACTTGAGGGGGTCAATTTTTGCTGAGTTTGATTTTGTGTGCCAACATGTAGTGCCTGAACTTTTGTGAGGCAAACACCACTACTAGATAGGATTTTTTGATGAATGAGTAGCTTAACTCATGCTTGACCATTGTGCAGCTGATGTAATAGATGGCCCTCTCTATCCCATTCCAATCATGTTGAGCTAGGAGAGCACTGAGGGCTAATATTGTTGCTGATACATAGAGGATTAGTGGCTTTCTTGAGATCAGTGGCATGAAAACCAGAGGTGTGAGTAGATATTCTTTGATTTTGTTGAAGGATTTATCACACTTCTCATCCCATTTATATGCTACTCCCTTGTGAAATAGGTGGGAATACGGGTTTTTCTTGTCTTCCAGTTGTGCTATGAATTTTTAGATGGACTAGAGCCTACCTTGGAGACCTCTCAACTGTTTCAATGTTTTGGGTGTCTCCATCTCGAGCATTTCTTTTACCTTGGAAAGATCTATTTCAATACCCCTCATTGACACTATCTATCCCAATAGCTTTCCTAACTGTACACTAAAGGTGCACTTCTTTAGAGTTAGACATACCTTGTATTCCTCCAATCTCTCAAAAATAGCACTCAAGGTTGTTATGTGATCTCTCCTCTTTTTGTATTTTTCTAGTATGTCATCAACATGATATTTGACAGTTTGGTCGATCATGTCATGAAAGATTAACGTCATGGCTCTTTGGTAGGTGGCCCTAGCATTTTTTAGGCCAAATGGCATCATGTTCCAGTAGTAGGTCCCCCATGGACAAGTGAAGACCATTTTGTGTTGGTCTTCTTTAGCAATCATTATTTGGTTGTACCTAGAGAAACCATCCATCAGAGAAATAATTTCATGTCAATGTTAGGCAATGGGTAATCATCTAAGTTTGGACATGCTTTGTTTAGGTCTCTGAAATCCATGTAGATTTGGATGCCCCCATCAGGTTTTGAAATAGGAACCAGACTTGATACCCACTCGGGATAGTCAATTGGTTGTATGAACCCTGCATCAAGTAGCTTCTTCAAATCCATGTTGACTAACAAAGCAATCTTAGGATGCATTTTCCTGAGCTTTTGTCTAATGGGCTTTGCATCAAAGTAGACTGCTAAATGGTGGATGATAATCTCTGGATCTAGCCTAGGCATGTTGGTATAGCTCCATGCAAAGTTGACCTTTCTCTCCTTTAAGAAGGCTGCTAGGAGCTCCTATTCTTTTGATAGTAATTACTCAGCATAGAATGTGATGTGCGGGGTTTCTTCTGTTCCCAAGTTGACTAGGTTGCATTTTTTGACTAGGATTGTTGATTTTTCTTGATGTAGAGCTCTTAGAGGAAGATTGAATCCCCCATCCACGAGCGCCTCAGAGAGGTTTTCACCATCAAATGTGTCCTTTCTTTTCACTATTTTTGGGTTGGAGAGTGCCACAGTGTGGTTTTCACTAAAGGACCTAGAGATTATTCTCAGTTTTTTGCTTTTGTGACTGAGGGATTCAATCGTTTCCCCATAGTATGCATGTGTGTCCAGCTCAATGATAAATCATGCTTTATGATACCCACATGGAATATTATCTAGTAGTCTCATGAATTCTGAGAGTGCCTCATCATTTTTGAATTTGTCAAGAATTGGCAGTCCTCATTAGCCATAGTCGATGAGTTGTGGGTAGACTAGGAATATTTCATGGTTTTGACTGGGTGACTGAAATGACATGGTACTAATCATAAGAAGGGTGGTGTCCTCAAAAAGCATAGGTAGGTTGGTTATGGGATCTTTTTCATCACTACTACTACAGAAGTTAGTTATGTCAAATGTGAAGTTGTCTATGACTTGACCTATAGATACGGGTAAGTGAAGTTTGGCTACTGATTGTTGAGGAGTTCTAACCTTCTTAACTAGGGGATTTTGGCCACATATGGTTATACTTGGAGGGGTACATCCGAGGCCAATATTTTTCATTCACATCTTAGGAATGATTGGTATTAGAAGACCTTTGTCATTTTTTCCAAGCCTTTTATTTCTATCATAGCCCATGGCGAGCATCATTTGTAATCCCTTATTGTTGTCAACCATAGGTAGATCAGATATTGGTCTGTTGTCTTGGTACAGTGGATGGGATGGATCTTCTTCTAATATCTCTTGGCCTAGATCTCCCCAACTTCAGAAGTTGGAAGAGCCTACGGTGAATTTTTGGGATGAAGAGGCATCATTCAATTGTGGTCATCCCCGTGACCTAGGAGATTGTGGTAACACTCCTACCATGAAGGCATTCTTTGGGATTGTCTAGTGTCCACAACCATTGTCTTGGATAATAACCATGATTTCAGAGATGGCAGGGATGGCGGGTGTCTCTGTCATAGAAATGGAGGTGAGAGTAGCTAGGTCAAATAATGGGGTTGATGGGCCTTCATCATTCTTTAGCACTTGGGGGATTTTATAATATTTTTCCTCTAGGTTCTTACAGTAAGAGAAGGGTTCAAGATACTCATGTATAGTGACCTCTTTGCCTTGGTATCTGAATTTGACACATTGATGGAAGGTTGATGCTACTGCTTGCATTGCATGAATCCATGGATGACCTAGGAGAATGTTATAAGGTAGATCAAGGTCAAGGACCTGACAGGTGGTTTCCATCATTGTTGGCCCTACTTGGATAGGGAGTTGGATTGTGCCCTGAGACACTCTTTCTTGATCATCGTATGCCTTGATTGTGAATCCTTTGCCTTTTTTGATGGAATCCTCAAATATTTTTAGGTTCTTTATGAGATTGAGGGAAAAAATGTTTAAACCTGCACCTCCATCCACCAGGACTCTCTTGACTTTTTTTTTATGCACTAGGACCTCTAGATGGAGTGTAAAATTGTGAGATGGTTGAGCAGAAAAATCTTGATCAAAGAATGTAAGAAGGTTTTGGGTAATGATGTTTCCAACCATAGCTTGGAATTGTTCTACATCAAGATCTGTGAAGATGGTGGATGAAGCCAATGCTTCCTCAAGGATTTTCTGGTGGGCTAATGAAATTTTCAGCAACTCCATGATGGAGATCTGAGCTCTAGGGTTCTTTACAATTGGTCAAAGACATTATAGCCACTGGGAAAAAATCTCGGGCTGGCATTGGGTGCTCTGTTTGGCTGAGATGACCTTGCAATGGTGATTCTTTTGCCTCTTGTGGTGACTCCATAATCAACGTGGGCTCCTTTGATGGTGATAGTAGTGCAATATTCATCTAGGGACGCGACAACATGGTCGTACACATGATTTACACTCTTGAAGGTGCCTTTTCCTTTGTTGTTGTTATTTTTCCCTTTGTTGCTATGATTAGGCATTAGATTCATGTAGATTTTGAGGTTCTGATTTCCTCCTGGCTGCTCCACATTTATGATTTTTTTATCAATGAGGTCCTAGATTAGGTTTTTTAACCTCATGCAACTATTAGTGGTGTTCCCTTTGATTTTTTGAAAGTCACAGAGCTGGTTTTCATTGTACCAGGGTGGTTTCACATCTGGCTCCTGGTAATTCTCATAGGTGGGAGCCTTGATGAGGTTTTCATTTATTAATTTCTTCATGATGACCTTGAGAAGGCTCCCCAAGGGTAGTGTATTTCCACTTGGGGGAGTTTTTGTTTCACTGGGGTGGTCCTCTTTGATCATTCACATTGTTGATCATTTGATTGTTTGGCTATTGTGTCATTGCATTAGCTTGATTATTGTTTTGATGGTGGTTTTAGGGTTGTTGTTAGGGTGCGGGTGTGTTTGGCCAAGGGGCACTGATGAAAAATTTGGCATCGACAACACCATCATTGGTAATGTTTTGATTCTTTTCCCATGTGTGAGGTTTTTCATTGTAATTGGTGCATGGGCGATTGTTTTGTTGTTCAGGATATGCGGGTGATCGTCCTTGTGCCATAAGGGCTCGTTATATGTTGGGCACCTTGGATATCAATTGGTCATATGTGGTGATACCTTGCACTTTGAGATGGAACGCCAAGGATCCTTCAAGATTTGAAATGATAGTGAAAACTTGTTGTTCTTCTGGCATGACCCATTTGCTTTGATTGGCCTTGGATAGCCATTGTTGTAAGAAAGAAACAAATGATTCGTTCTTACCTTGTTTCAAAGTTGATAGTTCCTCGAGACTGACATCCATACCGATGTTGAATGTGTATTTTTTGATGAATGCGTATACTATCTCTTGAAATTTTTTAATGCTTGGAGGAAGGTGAGAGAACCACTCCATGGCTTGGCCAACCAAACTTCTAGTAAATAGCCGCATTAGATATGTATTGTCATACACGACTTCTAGGCATGAACTTGGAATTCCCTGATGTGATCTTTAGGGTTTCCCATCCCATGGTATTTATCAAATTTGGGGATCTCAAATCCCTTTGGGAATGGTTTCATTACAAGACTCCTATCAAATAGATAAGGACACAATTTTTTGGTTGTTTTCATGGTTTTCCCTTATTCAAGATCAAGCACTTGTTGTTAGGGCAACCTGATTTGTGTTGTGACATCATTCTATAGATCAAGGGGAATGAAAGTGTTTTGTGGTGGTTCAATTGTTGGGGGGATCAGTGGGTTGGTTGGTTTTTGTACATTTTATTGTTCCAAGTATGCTTGTAGTTGTTGTTGTACCAACAACGCTTGTTGTTGATCCTATTGTTGTTCTGCTAATAGTGCTTGTTGTTGAGCTTGTTGTTGTTGTTGGGTTTCTAGTTGGGTTGCTTCTTGTTTCTCTTGGTATTGTTCCAGTACTTTTGGGTATGCATTTTGTTTAGCTCCTTGCTATTGTGCAAGGTATTATGCTGACACTTGTGCTTGTGCTTGTGCATGCACCTGTTGAGCTTGGTATTGGGCTCAAGCTTATGCTTGTGCTTGTTGGGAAGCTTGTTGTTGTTGGAATAGGGTTTGGGCTTGAGCAGCCCTACATTTGTTGTGCTTTTTGCGCTTGTTGTGTGTGGGCTAGAGCCGGTAATCGCTTGTGTTGCTTGGAGTAGCTTGCATTGCTTGGCAACTTGTTGTAAGCAACTAATTGTGCTTTACTTGCTATGCGTTGTGCAAATTTTGTCAATTTTGGATTTTCTCTCAAGTGCCTTTGATAGGCAACCCGTTGGAGTGGCTTGTAATGCAATGCTATATTGGCTTGATCTATTTGTGTTGGGTGGTGGTGGTGGTCGAGGTGAGTTTGGGATGGTGTTTTTTGTGGTGATGAGAGGCACCATTGTATTGATGATTGGGATATGAGTGGTGGATGGTGCGATCGATATGCTTGGTCCTTGTGAGACCATGTTTTGAGGGATAGTTGATGTTGTGGTGTTGGTTTGCATTATCGAGATGGTTTCCATATATTGTTGTGATATTGATGGCAAGATTTGAGGATTTGGTATGATGCTTTGATTGATGATTGGTGGGTTGATTTGATTTTATTGATTGATATCTGGTAAAGGGGGAAGCCCTAAACCAAGAGGTGGTGTGGATATTGATGGCAATGGTGGAAGTGGTGGAAATGTGGGTGGCATACTTCCTTGAGGAAATGATGAAGATGTAGGGTCAAAGATGCCCCCTAGTCCAAATCACCTTCTCCTTGCGAGGTAATGGGGAAAGAATTTTGAGGTATTGCATGAAATGATGATGATCATGGGTCATTAGGATCATGAAAGGTGAGGGGGATATATGGGTGTGATGTATTTTGGGGTACAGTTTACCCCAAGATGGTTATTGCATCCAAATCTTGATTATTCACAAGGGGATGTGTTTCTAGTGCATTGAGAAATGTGCTTCCCTTGTTAACAATGGTTGGGTTGGAGCAATGGATGATGTGATTTGCAAGATATTTTGAGTGACGTTTTGGATTGAAGGTGTAGATAAAATTGGGGGAATGGATGAAATTAGAGGCATGACCCCAAAAGGTGGTTCCACAATGGTGCTCACATCGAAATCGGAAGGGATTTTGGCCCCTTATTTCTCTAATTCTAGCATGTATAGTGAGGGATTGAGTTTCATCATGATGTTAATAATTCTATGATTTTTAGGATTTTGGACCATCTCATCGATCTCCTCTTGTGACATCCCAAAGGGATTATTGGTAAGATCCTCCACTTGTCCTTCCTCTTGAGGATTTTTTGATGATGAAGGAAAGTTAGTTAGATGGTTTCTTGATCCAATAGGATTCATTTCGGCATCCATTTGACTTAGGTCACTTGAAGTGGATGTTTCTTTGTTGGATTCCATGTTCCTCTTGTGTTGAGATCTAGTTTGCACCATAAAATAGGGATCAATTTTCAAGAATATGGGATATGAATCTCTAATTCTTTGGATTGATATAACTTAAGGTACAAAAGAGAAAATTTAGGATGTTTTAAGGATCAAAGGTGTGATGATGAAATGTGTAAGATGGATGACATGGATGATTGAACTCTTAGAAGATCTTGAGGTTGGTGCTAGACTTTTGGGACTTTCTTTGGATTCTTGGATTTTCTTGGATTTTGATTTTGGATTCTTGGTTTTTTGGATTGCTTTGATTTTTTATAATGAACAAATAGATCCCAATATGTTGGACCTTATCTATGGGATAGACTTGCTCACAAGATGATAATTTGATTAAGTGTATGAAGAAGGATGCATCTACCCACACCTATTCAAACAAGATGATAATTCAACTAAGCATATGGAGAAGGATGCATCTACATATACCTAGCCAAACAAGATGATTTGATAATTTGACTAAGCATATGAAGAAGGATGCATCTACATATACCTAGCCAAAGATGTTTTGATGTTTTGATTCAAGGATTTCAAGGATTTTGATTTGTTTCAAGGATTTTGATGATTTTGATTTGCCAAAAAGTCTAGCATGAAGGATGATTTCAAGATTTTCAAGAGTTGTTGGTGAGATGATTTTGGTTTTGATGTTTGAAAGATGGATGAAGGTTTGGATTTTGATCCTATGTGTACCTAAAAAGGCTCTTTTAAGACCCTGGGTTTTGAAGAACACACTTTTCAAACAAGATATTCAAATTTCCAAAAAGATTTGACTTAAGGATAAAAGAACCCATACAAATTGTATTTGTTTTTGAAGATTTGCTAAAAGTTGAAAAGAAATTGCCTAAATTCATAGAGCATTGAGAGATGATTTTGATGTTATTTTAGACTAAGAGCCTTTGAATTTGGTTTTCATATTTTGATCTTGCATGAAATCATTTGAGGTACATGTGTGGGGTTCAATTGTTCTTAGCTTTTCTTAGTGACTTCTTTTTATCACAATTTTTTTTATTAGGTTTCTTCAAACTAAATGTCTAATGTCCTAACTTCTTTATTTTCTTCCTAAAGGGTTTGAAATTTTATGATAATGTTGAATGTTTGTTTCTAAATGTTGACGAACAATCAAAGTTTTTTTTAACCAAAATCAAGTACAACCCTATGGCTATGAAAGACTGTATTTGTTGAATCCCCACTTGGAAAAGTCTAGCTAAACTTATTTTTAGCAAATGGTTAGATGCTTGACCCCACTGGCTCTCCTCCAAGACACTCACTTATATGGGGCAGCCAAGCATCAACACCCATGAAACTCCCATGGCATACTTTCCATTTCTACTAAAAGCCGTAAAAGTATGGGGTGGATTTAGAACGACCATTTTTGCATCAACAAATAGATCAAGGATTCTTTCCTTTTCTAAACAAGGGTTTGAATTGAGACTTTCTATTCATAGGGATTGATCCATGTGGCGAGAGACCATTGCTTCCCTTCTCATCAAAACCAACCACGTGATACTATCCTTTTTTCTAGTATCCACAATTATATAATGGCTGGAAATACACTTGGCTTTAGTGTGTTACCGGTTGGGTCATTCCCTTGGGTGATTACTTTTTCCCACAAGGTGGATCCTCTAGGATAAACAAAAGCGAGAAAGAAATAACCGTAACTCGATCAATCTTTGTTGCAACACAAAGAGAGAGAATGTACACAATATGGTCCACTCACACTCACAAGTTTTGTTCAATTTTAGTCCCAAAATGAAATGTGGAGACAATTAATTTACCCAACTTAAGATCGCCAAAAGGCCTTTTGATTCTCAAGATCATCGTGAGGCGTGAGAGAAGCGCATACGTCCTTTTGATGGTATTACTTTGAGTAAGCAATTACGAAACAAAGAAGCATTTATTCATTTTAAACCCATAAAGCAATGATTTCATTCTTTTTAGAACACCAAAAGTAAATATGGAGATTTCCTTGTTCAATTGTTAATCCTCAAACCAAATCTAGTGATTTTTTCCTAAAGTTCTTTTTAAGCCCTTTGTAGCAAAAAATTGAAATGTTCTTTTTAGAGCCCAAAAGAAATTTAGTAGGTCCTAAGCACATGAAAGATAACAAATGTTTAAGAGAATTTGTGAATTCTCTAGGACTGTTAAACAAACACTAAAGTGTTCAAAAACACTTGGTATCATGAGAGAGTGATGCCATTATGCCTCTTTCAATCTTGTCTTTTTCCTTCACCTCTGATCAAACCAACCTATAAAACACAGTTAGAACTGCAAAACAAAGATCAAAAAAGCAATTAATAACCCAAATGATCAAAATTAAATAAGCATATGTCATAAAAATTTGAAATTTTACTTTTTACTTTACTCCAGTGGTAGAGTTTGCATAGGCGATGTAGTTTAAGGAATACAGTGGTGTTATATGGCGTCGCTTGTCATGTAGCGATGTTCTGCAGTAAAGACAAAGAGTGTGATTGTGTCACCCTTTTCACCAGCAGTGCAATTTGTAATTTGAAAAATTCAATGACCCCGAATTGACCCAGCAACGAAGTTTAAAAATTTGAATCTTGGGCAAGAAAAATAGAGCATCATTGTTTGAAGTTTGAAGCGATGCTATATGGTGAAGCAGTTATGTACTGTGGCACTGGTCTACTAGCGGTGCACTTCCCTGTACACACACAAAAATAGAGAAGAGCACAAATTTTTTGATAAAAACATGATCTAAACGTGAGATTTTCCCTCCTAGTGTGAAAATGTAGAACCAAGATCCTATAAGCACCTACAAAATACAATAAAAAACATATTAGAAGATTCAAATGCAAGTTAAGATCAAAGTTCCTCATAAATCCATTAGCAATGCTCAAAATAGGAATAAAGGCAAGAACATAATGAAAGAATAAGAAAATAGATTAAATCCTATTAAAAACATGCAAACTCTTGATCTTATGGGGGAGTTGGCACCAATTTGATGAGGAAATTGGCCCTTTCCCAACTCCTATGAAAGCTATTGATGATTTGGTGATGATTGATCCACTTGGTGATTTCTTCAAATGAACTCCATGGAGAAAACCTGCAATAACCTAGCTATGAACTTGATAAAAATGGATGAAGATGGAGATGCTTGAAGATGAAATTGAGTATAATAAGTTTGCTCAAATTTTTGAGGATCAAATGAGGAGAGAAACCTCTTATTTATAGAAAAAAAAAATGGAAAAATGCCTAAAATGAAGCAATGTGGAACTAGATTTCAACCAATGGGAAGATGCCACTTGTCAAGAGATGAATGGATGAAGGATGTGCACATTTTGATGAATGTGCCAATAAATACAATTAGTTGAAATTTGAAATTAGTGAAATGATAAGGTGGAGGGAGAGTCAAATGGAGTAATGGGCACTTGGCTCAATGCAAAATGACTTGTAAGATGAAATAAATGTCTTGTTGGAAGGACAAAGTCCACTTGAAAAAAATTCAAATTTGGAAGAATATTCCCCTATTATGCCATGTTGAGAGAAAATAGGGATTTAATAAATGAATTAAATCTATTTTCATGTGCAAGTGGTAAAAGCTAGAGGATGGGACATGGATTACAATTAAATTGATCAAGGGTTAATTAATTTAATGAAGGATTAGATGATGTGACTAATTGATTTAGATTTGTGGGGTGATTTAAATCAAAAGATGAGAAGAATATGATATAAAGATTAATTAAATAATTTTTTTTGATTTATTTAATTAAAGGGGATGAATGTTAGATTAAATCAAATAAGGTTTGAATTTATTTAATTTAATAAGATGACTTTAGAGATTTAATCAAATAAAATAAATTATTTAATCAAATAGAGATAATTAGATCAGATTGATTGTTTTAATTAATAAGAGAGAATGACTTAATCAAATAAATGATTTATTTAATTAAGAGAGGAAAATTGATGAATTTAATCAAATAAGGGTATTTGATTAAATAGTTAGACCGAGGGATGATTTAGGATGAAATGGTGTTAGTAATCAAGATCAAGCGTGATTGGTATATTTTATGTGTCTACAAGTGGATCAAGCATCGACCATTTGTCTTGCATACTATGGATCAGATCTAAGCTATTTGTCCAAAGATGGATGCTCACTTTCAGGCAACAAAACTTCAAGATGTCCATTGGGTGAGTATCCAAAAAGGGTGGCTTAGTGATAAAGTCATGCTTCTATATCAGCTTCTCATTGTATAATGAGAAATTCATGCCCACGTTTAGGCTTCTTATCATATGTTAATCATACGAAAGTTATACCTCCTGATAACTTTGATAAGGCACCACATAATGATGAACTTTGAGTTTCATGAGGCAAGCAAAAATTCATATGCTTGAAACTCATGAACAAATAGGATGGCTCCATAGGCAAGCAAAGTGTAATTATGCAAGGTTGCCATATAACAGTTGTTGTAAATGTAAAATAGTGTAAGGTGCGTTCAAAGGGATTTTTCTTAGTTTATGTAAGGTCTCTTCTTAGGGAAAATTGTGCCTAAAACCTCCAAGAGAGGTCAAACCAAATAAATATCACACTCTTAAAGGAAATTGAGCCCAATGGCACAATAAAGAAAAGGAAGCATCATAAGAATAAATAAAATAGCATAGTGAAAAATGAGTGTCGATCTATGCCCACACTTTAAAGAAGTTGCTAACACCATTGTTGTGAGAAATTTATTTAAAGTAGAAGAAGAAATGGGAGGTTATTCAAAAATCCCTATGCCAATTCATATGTTTTTGAATGAAACTACATCATGGATGAGTACATAATGTTGGACTTGCCATTGCACCAAAAGATCGACTTGTCAATGCCCTATACAAGCTTCGGTTAAGAACCACATGAGGAAATTAAACCATATCACAAACCCAAGTGTTAGTGCTGCAATTAAGACCAAGGGTCACACATTGCAACAATCCCCCCCAACACAAGTGCGGGGTTTGAACCTATGACCAGCTCTGATACCAATTGTTGGGCTTGTTGTTGCACCAAAAGATTGACCTGTCAATGCTTGATACAAGCTTCGGTTAAGAACCACAGGAGATAGTTAAACCATGTCATAAACCCAAGTGTTCATGTTGCAAGGAAGATCAAGGGTCACACCTTGCAACACATAACATGCAGGCCAACTTAAGGCATGTCACTCACATCCCAAGCTTGCTCTTATATATACATGAAAGGTGATCAACTAGCCAAAAGAGACAATGACAAGTGGCATACAACGACAATGCTACCTAACCCCTTGCTCCCACTTAGTGTAGGACAAGGATGAGCCAAAGTGAAAATAAGTATTACTTAGAGGAACTAGGTGATTCAACACAAGGAAAAGCACCATGATATTTAAGATGTTGAATTCGATTACTCAAAGCCTTACATTCATTAGTAGAATGACCATGAACTCTATGATATTCACAAAATGAACTCTTGTAGAAAAAAAAGAGTTGTGTTCTTGGAGGGAGGGATATCAAACAATCTTAGAGGAGTCTCAACAAGATACCCTGTTGATCAATGGTAGAAAATTTTCCTTTATTTTGTGACTGATATATCTCTTGCTTAGTACATGTAGACACATAAAATATACTGATTGAAATTATGCATCTAATCCTGACCTACTAACATCGTTTCTTCCGAAATCATCCCTCAGTCTAACCATTTAATCAAATCTCCTTATCTGATTAAATTCATCAACTTTCATCCCTTAATTGAATAAATCATTTTATTTGATTAAGTCAATCTCTTTTATTAATTAAATCAACCCATCTAATCTAATTATCCCTATTTAATTAAATACTCAATTATTTGATTAAATCTCTAAAGCCTATCCATTAAATTAAATAAATTAAAACCTTATCTAACACCATCTCTTTTAATTAAATAAATCAAAATCCTTATTTAATTAATCCCTTATCATATTCCTCTCTTTTTTGACTTAAATAAATCCATAAATTTGAGTCAAAAAGGTCACATCATCTAACCTCTCTCATTAAATTAATTAACCCTTAATTAATTTAATCTCATCTCATATCCCATCCTCTAGATAATGCAAGTTTCACATGAAATTAGATTTAATTCATTTATTAAATCTCTATTTTCCTCACAAGGCATCTTTTGGAATATTCTCTCAATTTGAATTCAAAAATTCCAAGTAAACATATACATCCAACAAGGCAATAAATTCATCTTACATGTCCTTTGCCTTGAGCCAAGTGGCATTTATTGCATTTTCCCTTCCCTCTTACATGTCATTTCAACAAATTTGAAATTCAAAATTATGCATTTATTGGCACAAACCCCAAATCTTGCACATACTTCACCCATTCATAGCTTGACAAGTGGCATCTTTCCATTGGATGAATGTTAGTCCCACATTGCTCAAATTTGAACATTCATCCATCTTGGAATTCTATAAATAAAGAGCTCATATCCTCATTTCATCATCCACAAATTAGGAAAAGTTTCCATGCTCAAATATCTCTCAAATTTCATCCATATTCATTGAGTTCTTAGTTAAGCTTTTGCAAATTTTGGCTTGGAGCTCTTAGCCTTCATCAACAAAAGTGGATCAATCATCATCAACATCTCAATCTTGCATCTTAGGAATTGGGAAAGGGCCAATTTTCACATCAAATTGGCACCAATTCCCCCATGGGATCATGTGTTTTCTTTTCTAATTAGGATTGAATCAATATTTCATTGCTTCATTGTGTTCTTTTTTATTTTATTTCCTAGTTAAAAGTTGTAAATGGATTTCATGGGGAATCCTTGTTTTGGCTTGAAATATCTTGTTTAACTTGTTTATTCTTGTTGTTTTGCAGGTACCAAGGTTGGGGTTCGCACAGTACGCGATGCCATACTTACACAAGACTCTTTAGGTTGCAATATTTTGTACTCTCCTTTATAGGAGGGTGTAAAATCTATCAAATTTAAATCATTAGAGGTTCTTTTATGATATTTATGTTAAGCAAATATTTCTCTATTTCTATTGTTTGCTGCAAAGTATAATAATCAAGACCACAAGTGTCTATCAGTTCAGGATGCACTAAAGTTAAAGTTGGCTTAGAGGAATCTTTTGTAATAGTTTTGATATTAATGGAAGGCTTGTTTGTTTCTTTTGAAGGATAATAACCAAGACCGTTAGTATTTTCTTGCGTGTGAGGCTCTATAGGGACACAAATACCATGTTCTCTATCACCACATCCTTTTCCACTATACCCAAGTTGTTTCATAAGTACATAACCTTTTCCATAAAGTTTATTCATTTCTTTTGGATTCGATGGTTGTTCATAGTCAATTTCATCAAAGTTTGTTGTGTAGTTTGCCTCTTTCTCTAAGGTGGTTGAGGTGGATGCTTTTGAAGGGTCTTTTCAAATTTTGTGTTGACATTACTATTTTTCGCTTTTCCCTTTTCAGATTCTTTTTCTCTGATCTTGTATTTTCCCATGAATGATTTGAAATCTCAGGAACCCCAATCATCTTCTAATAGATGTGTGACTTTCTCAATATGTTTTTATTTTTCTTGCACGAGTTCTACTTGTGTAGTTGGTGTCAAATTTTTCAAAGGATTTTCCTTGTTTTTCTCAATGTTTAAACAATTGTTTGGTTCAGGATCAACTTCGAGTATGTACACTTTGTTGTTGTAAACATACTTCATTATACGATGAAGAGTAGAAGGCACCCCATTCATTGCATGAATCCTTGATCTTCCTAAAAGAAGATTATATGAAATATCATGAGGCATAACATGGATCGGTGCTTCTAATGTGGCCTTTCCAGCTATAATAGGCAAAGTGATCACACCAAGTAGTTGTTTTCCTACATTATCGAATCCATGAATAGATAAAGAATCAAAATTATTTTTTGATCTATCCACACCAAGACTATCCAAAAGGTTTACGCTACACACATTAAGAGTGGATCCATTGTAGACAAGGGTTCTCTTTATGCCCATTCTACTGTATCTAGCTATTATCATGAAAGCATCATTTTGTTTTTGCACTTTCAAAGGAGGGAGCTCACTTTGGTGGAAAATAATGTCATCATTTATTCCTTGATTCATGACTGCTATGTCATTCGATTGTATATTAGAAGGGATAGGAACTTGTTGTAAAGCACTTTCAATTATGTTACGGTAGTGAGGGGAGGCTTGAATAAGGCCCCATAATGATATCTTATCAAGAGTGTTCTTAAGTTGTTCAACAAGATCATACTCCTTTCCACTTTGTGAAAGAAAATGAGGGACACTAGGAAAGGTAGGCTTAGGAAATGGGAGGGATGTTGAAGGTATTTTTCTTGGTTGTGCATTGTGTCTAGTGTTATATGTATAAGCAATGGTGTTGTAATTCAATTGTTGTGAAACATTATTCTTAGGTGGGTAAAGGATAATTTCAAGTTTGTTTTGAGTTGGAGTTTTGTGTGAAGGTGGGTAAAGCATGAGTTGTGGTTGAATAATAGTAACTTCCCTTAGTGAAAGAGACACTAATGTTGCTTCATCATCTTCATCTAAGGAAACTATTTCACTATTGTCAATGTTATCATTTTCTTGCACGATGGTATCCTCCCTAGGAGGAGAGTTTTTAGGAGAACTACAAGCTAGATGTTCATGAAAATCAAAGGTTGGTTCTTCTAAAATGACTTCATAACAAGTAAGGGAGTTATCAATGGTTATATTTTCTTATTTATCAATGATATCATTTTCTTATTCAAGAATGTTTTCCCTAGGGGAAGTGAGGCAATTAATATTCTCACGGCTTTCATTGATCAAAGTATTTTCTTCACAACTAGGCAATATACTAGGAGAAGAACCAATGTGATTGTCATGATTATCCATACTTTCCTCCCTTTGTCCCATAATACCTTCTAAAATAGGATAGGTAGGGGAAGAAACATAAAAAGGGTTGTCGTAGATCTTAAATATTTGATCATCTAACACCAATATATCCTCCTCACAATTTTATCTTCTAAAACATTATCACAAGAGGGAAAGATATTGGGAGATGAATATAGACTAGTTGAAGTTTCAATGGTCTCTTGTGTTATGTGATCATCATGATTTCTTATGTTTGTGTCCTCTTGTTCATCAATGTCTTGTCCAATAAGACATGTAGGAGGAGAGAAACAACTTGGACTCTCAAAACTCTCATTGATTGGTTCTTCTAACATCGAAATATATTCTTCACACATAAGAGAGATATTAGGAGAAGAATGAATATGATTATTATGATTGCCCAGGATTGTATTCTCTTTTGCTAAAGCCTTCTCATAGGGAGGGGATATGAAATTCTTCTTAGCATGCCTAGATAGGTAAGGTACTAGCATTGTTTGACTAGGAATGAAAAGTATTTCTAACCATTTTATGCAATGCTTCAACAATGTAAAAAATGTATATCCAAAGATGAAAAACAATTTTATCCAATGTATGCAAAACTTTAAGAATGCAAACAATGTGTATTTGAAAATAAAAAATAGTTTTATCAAACTTTGCAAATCTTTATGAATGTGAAAATTGTGTATGCAAAAGTGAAAAGTACTTGTATCCATATTACATGCAAAGTTTAAAAAATGTGAACATTTTCAAATAAAATTATTTAGGAATAATTCAAAAAGGTGTATCCTAAATTTATTTTTTTGACCTAAATGCATAAAATAGAAGTTACTAAAACTTTCCAGACTGATACTATGTGTTACCAACAAACTTGGGAAGTACAAAAACAAGGTTTCTAGTGCTATAAAAGGTAGTTTTAGGCCTCATCTAGGACTAAATCTCCCATAGGGGCATATGAGTCCTAGTCAAGTTTTTTCAGGGGTCTAAATGTTGAATAACAGTCACCACAGAATACCCAAAAACTAGGAAAAACCACCTACACTGGGACTAAATCGCCTAGAGGGGCGTATGAGTCCCAATCTAGGGTTTTTGCACCGTTTTTGGTAAATTCTATGTGATTGTTATGTTCTCTATGTTGAGTGATGTCTAGGCTAAGTGCAAATGAATATTTTAGATGAAATTCAATGATTCAAGATGCAAAAATGCATACTATATGCTTTCACTAGTGCAAGATGTAGACACCCTAGAATGCCAATTAACTAGTGCAACATCTAATGCAATGCTAATGCAAGATAAATCTAGGATGAGGATGCACTCCAAATCAAAATTAAGATGTTCTAAATGTAAGCTCACCAAAATGAAAGGAATAAAAAATCATTGGTAATGGTTTATGACATAGAACAACAATCCTCTTCACTCTCATTCAAGGAAACTCTAGAGATTGCATTCCAAGGATGAAGTAGGAGAGAGATATTGCAATAGGGTATCCTAAGGTGGGATTAGAGACTAAATGAGGGTTCACCACCAATCTAGGGCTTGGAAATAAAAGATATGAAAATGACATTTAAAACCTAACTAGATGACCTAGAGAATGAGACTAAAATATAGAATGACAAACTCAGAATGAATAGAGGTGCACCTAGAGGCAAGATGTGATCAAAACAAGCTCCAAAACCTTGACATCTTGACTTTCAACGCTCACTGGGACTCATATGCCAGTTGTGGCATATGGGTTCTAAGTGGGTCCTGAAGAGCTGAAAACTTGGAATCTAGTGTTGCAAAATGAGAGGAACAAAACCCAGAAACTGTTCCCTGAAACCCTGACCGAGATTCATATGCCCAAACTATCGTGAAGTGTCCCATTTTGTCGCGAAGTGTTCTAAGAGTAGAATCTTGAACTGAAGCTTTGCAAGCCTCTAGATATGGATCAAATAAGAACTTTCCCACTAATTTCATACAAATGGAATGGATATTTTCCCTAGATCTGAGTTTTCGTGAGTCTTGACAAATTTTCATGACAACTTTAATGACATTTGCAACTTTATTATTTTGGTACTTTTGAAGGCTTAAAATCCACTTTTCTTCAATATATAAACCTACAATCACATATTAAAGAGAGGAAAACTTGTTGATTGTTAGGAAATGGGGGTTTACCTTGGTCAAACCCCTTTTAGGTAATTAAACCAAATGATGAGATAATGAAATAAGAACATGAAACATGAAAGATGGAACATAGAACATGAACAATGATACTTGAATGATTTCTTGTAAATATACAATCTAACATGAAATGGACATGAATAATGTAGATCTATATCTTGAACTATGATATGAAACAATGCTTGTAGATGGATCTTCAATGCTACATTACAACACTAGCTCAACAACATGCTCAATGCATTATGATCTTGAATTGCTACAACAAATGATGAAGAATTCCTCCCTTGAATGCCTTATAAATTTTCTTGTAAACTCTCTTGACACTCTTGTGAAGGACCTTGTAATCATAAACTTTATCTCTTGAAAGTCTTAGGTGAAAACGAGTGAAATAACCTTGTATTTATACTTGTTTATGTCAAATTTCCTGAAATTACAACACTATAAGTTGACATCAGATCTAGGAGGATAAAATCACCCCATGAATTTGAATTAAATTTGATTTTAGGACACATGGGACTCATACACCAGAAGTGGCATATGAGTCCCATTAGGCTTAATTATGGGACACATTTTCCAAAAATGCTTAGAATGATGTAAAATCAGGATCGAGGCCCCAAAAATTAGGTGGGACTCATACACCCAAAGTGGCGTATGACTCCTAGATCACTAAATCTAGGCCACACAACCTACAAAGACATGAAGTATGATTGTATGTTGGTTTATGTCATGATTATCCTCAAAAATATGCATTAATTAAGGCTTGTTGATGCGAAATTAGGCCAATTAAGGCATAAAGAATCCCAATTTATTAATGAAACACTAGATTTGTGTGAAATTATGGTAAAAAGCTTTAAAACATCCTAAATAAGGCATAATTAAGCTCATTTAGTTTACAAGGGCCTAAAACTTAATGTGAAGGTGTAAATAAATACACTTTAGAACATTAAAGTAAGGAAAAATTAGGTCAATTTAGCTTAAAAAAGCCCTAAATCCAATGTGAATGAGTAAAAAACATTACAACACTTGATCAAGGTGACATTAGGTCCATTTTAATGTTAACCATTCCCAAATCAAATGTGAAAATGTAAACAATGACATTTTTCTACACTACACTTAATAATGATAACATTAGATGATGTAACTGATCAAACAACTTGTCAGAGTACTACTGAAACTCAAATGCTTAGAAAATTCATGAAAAAAACAATTACATTTAATTCTCATAGATCTAGTAACCCTTTAGATATCATAGCTTTGACATAAATGACAATATATGTTCGAAAAATTCAACCTTAGACAAGTAGTTTAAGAATACAATATACATCCTATAAAACTGTTTGTAACCCACAGCTCCATGAGTGCCATAAGTATTGCACTATTATGCCTTATTAGGGGCATAGTGTATACCTAGTACATGAAAAATTCACAAAAGTGTTGCTTCTCTATGATGGAAAGTTGTGCAACATGATCTCAAAGAAGGGAGATTAGATACCCTCCTAAATTATCTTACATACATAGTGTATTCTATCAAATAAGAGAAAAATCATTAGTAGTATTGTATTCATAATGATAGATGAACATCCAATAATAAAATCTAAGTATTAGAGCTCTATGCCTAGTGAGCGGTGCCCTTTTTGGTCTAGAGCACTCATGTTGGTCTAGGGTACCCATGCTAGTCACGATAACCCTCAAAGTTCTAGGGTGCCCCAATTTTAGAAAAATCAATAAAAGTGCATAAACTAAAAGTCAAACTTGAAAGGAAAGAGAAAATATAACTCAGCTCTTTCATTAGCATGCAACATACAATGCGCTCTCTTATGGCCTCAAGTCTCAAGTTTTGATATGATCGTCATTGCAAACTTTTCATTCCTAAGACTGACATCCTTAGATCTTAAGCTATAAATGTGAAAGTGAAATTAAAAAAAGTAAAAATCTTAACACTTATAGATAAATTTACCACTATATTTCTCATATTATACTATACTATACTGAACATAACTTGAGCTTTGGATCTCCATTTTTAGTGTTGTTTGTTGCATGGGAATTTTAGAGGTTTTTCTCTACATGTCACAACAATGTTTTCCTTTTTTTCTTTATCCTATCTTAGAGTTTTATGACCTAGTGACATTTTCCATTCATCCTCGATTATTATTTCACATTGGCAGTAGAAGATGCTATGTGTCCCACATGTGTACTATTGGGTATAACCACAACCTTCTTTTCATATAGAGGCATGCAAAGGCAACACATAATTGGCTGCATAATCTTTTTTTATCTCCCCTTTCCTCTGAGGTCTTGTTAGCTCTCAAAAAACACAGTCGAGATGCCTCAAGAGGTTGCCAATCTCTTGATACATTTTAGGGTAATAGATAAGTTCAAAAGATTTAGACCTTCTACTCTTCAGGTGCTGCTAGACCTAGGCGGGTGTACCTATATGAATAAAGAAGACTTAATGTGCTTATCTCTCTTGAAATTTTTTTCCCACAATGGCAGATGAGAGTGGAAAAATAAAACTAAATTTGGTATAAATTGTATATCAATATTCAAAGCTAAATCCTAATATGTTCAATTAATAGATGTAAAGAAAATGAATGAATCTAAATGGTGAAATGCAGAGACTAGTGCCTTATTGGGTATGCAGAGTCAAATGAAATAGAAATGGGAAACTTATTTCTAGAGAACACTCAAATTGTTTGGCATATGTTTTGTTTATAACTTGTATAAACATGCAAGACTGTGATTACTAAGCTCTTTTTAATGATCCAAATGAATTTCCCTGATTACTGTGATCAATCAAAAGGATTTAATCTTTTCTTGAAAGAACCGATCAATCAACCACACAGATACAACAAATGTGCACTGATAAACTGAATATAAAATTGTTATATCACTTTAAACAACTAGAAAGCATCAATATTGGAGACAACTTAGTAATACTTTCAATAAGCACAACAGACAATTGACACTAGAAATGAGCCGCCACATCAACTGATTTTCATTGATATCTCCATTCTGAAATCATGCATCATAGACTTTGTTCTAAAAAATTTAATCTGTTATATCCATTTCTAATCTATCTACTATATCTAATATCTAAAAAATCCTCCCTCCATTTACAATCGAAAATGGATATTTATACATTCTCATTTGAAAAAGACATATCACTTTGTTTATCCAAATGTCGGCCAATAGTTTGCAATCGGGATTTTCCACTATTCGCTAAGCACTCGCCAAGACATCCCACAGTCACACCGAAGGCCAATGTCCCACTGATAGTCATCCATCTGTACATTGCTATGATGTCCCCCCATCACATCGACAATTGGAGTCTCGCCGACAGTCGCCCTTCGTCATATGTGTTTCGCTGTGACAATTCAGAGTTAGGAAGAGGTTTCATAGAACACCTTGTGTCTTACCGAAATACCCCGTGATGCATTCTTGTCGCTGAGACATATGGGATTTCTCGCTGATGAAACAACATATCGGCATGACATAAGAGTTGGAAATACTGTATAAGCTTACTCTGAAAACCATTGATAAAACTCTCCTGTGCATTGTCGGTGAGACCAAAGGCATTCACTGAGACCTCACCCCGATAACCTTTAAATAGAATCCTTTTGTGTTTTTTTGGCAAGAATGGACGCGCTTGCTAAGACTTCATTCTGATACCGTTTAGTCTTACCAATATGTATATCCTTATCGATGTGACATATGGGTCGCCATGACTTACTCTGATGAAAGATCTTTCGTCGATACATTCTTTCTATTGCCGGTCAGTAAGACATGAAACAATCGGTAAGACATCACCCCAAGATGACCCTTATCCACCCGATAAACCTCCTCGTGCACTGGTCGGTGAGACACAACCCATTCGATGAGAGCTCACCCTGGTGATATCATTCTTGCCGATATAAATTTTCTCCTATCGCCAAGACAATTTGTGTCACGCTGAAATGTGCCTACAGATGGATCCCGATCAGTGTGACACCACTAAAGTCTAGCCGATAGGCTGCAATAGATATACATTAGTGGAAAATGTACTATGGGTCAGGAAGACCTTGATCAACTCATGCCGATAGGAATCATACTGTGAGATATTCAAGACTTGATGGATTCTATGACAAAATATGGGAAAAAATGTTATGAAAAAAGGCCTTTGTGCTTATGGTAAGGGATCATTTGGAAACTTAAGGGTATGAACAACTTGTGAAATTATTTAGAATTTTACAGCTCTAACAGTGGCTCCGTCTGGGGATGAATGATTGTGAGATCATTGCAAGGATCCAGATTTCTGGGTTAGCAAACCAAAGCAAGCTAGACTTTCAAAGTGGTGGATTAGTGAGAAAAATGGAAATGGAAATGAATGCAAAATGGAGATGAACAAAACCCTAAACTATTGTGCATGGAAAAGAATGTTAAAGAGGATTATCAAGAGTTGTCCATGCACTGGCAACCCTTAAACCTCTGTGTTTCAACTTCATCAGTTTTGGACTGTTACGGTCTAAAATTCAAACCATAAATGATGGTTCAAGGCCATCCAAAAGAAAGGCCCATACTTTCCTCTGTCAAACACCTAGTTTTTCCTTGAGTTCATCAGATTCTTCTTGAAGATATTCATGCAATCTTCGTTGTCACTGTTATTGAAAGTTTTTAGAGAATCATCACTCTTAGCCTGGCCCAAATTCCCTTCACCATTCTACAGTTCAAATTCTCCATCATCATGGGACAAATCTCTATTATCTTCAAAATACAAAGTACATGCATATTCAATACAACATTTCTCATTATCCTTTTCACTATTATGTATTATGAAACACTCTCCCAGCTATATTGAAAATTCACCATCAAAGTGCTTCTCTTGAGAATTGAAAAATTATGTTATATCAACATTGTTCGAGACAAAAAAATCTAAAACCTTTTGCACCTCTTCGATATCACCATTTGGAGACAACACTGGATTATGACTCATATCTTCAATATCATGCATATATGAACCAATTAGTGTTGGACTTTTATCATCCTTGGTATGCAAATAAATGTCTTCTCCAATGAGTTAGAAACTTCAAAATCACATACCTTATCTTGAATGGACACAGGTTTTTGATCAAATTCAAAGGTTTCTTCATCATTTCGAGAAATGCACTGGAAGTCATATGAATTATTACACAAAATACTTTCACTGTCAAAAAAAATGTAAGCTGGACACAAAACTTCAGAATCACCCTTGTGTACACATCTCTGGTATTCAAGAGTTAGCAAGTTTGAAATTTGATCACTGTTGAGTGAACACGTTTCTTCATTTACATCACTACAGTTGTATTCTTCACTTCTGTCATCATCAAAAAGAGGTCCAAGATCATCAGAGAATGAAAAATTAGAAACATTACCAGCACAGTTATTTGTTCCATAATTCGACATATCACTTTTTTTGTTTGAAAATATTTCTTCCTCACCATAAAGCAAATTTGAATATACCTCTTCTTCATCAAATGTGTCTTCATGGCTTTCAACTGTAGTTGGAGGTATTATTTGTTCATTGTCAAATGGACTCATATTGTCCATTGCTTCTTCTTCTTGACTATCACAAGAACTACAAGAATAATCTTGTTGTAGATCAAAATCCTCAGGCTCATCATCAAAATCTTAATATTCATTGGATCCCTCATAACATACACTGCTTTCCCTGTCACAATTTTTTATGCAAGAGAGATCTCTTGTATCTTCATCTTCATCATGCAGGCTATCATATGAGTCATTCTAACTTGCACCTATCTCATCCTCCATTGGTTGTAGTACCTGATCGATCTCCTAATGCTAATTCGTGATATCACCATTGTCTTCATACCTTTTCCCCTGCATGGTATCAATAAATTTATTTACTAGATCAAAGGTGCGTTGTTTTGATGACTCTGGCCAATAAATTGATTCAGGCTCCCTTGCTCTTACAAATTTTTCAACAAACATGGTCCTTGTAGGCCTACAATGAGAAGGTATTTGCATAAAAAAATTTGACATTATGTTGTATAGAGGAATTACACCTTCTCCTTCATGTCTCCTTATGTTGAGAAATGCATCTAAGGGGGAAATTTTGCACCCTGATTCTATGATGGAGTCCTGGCCTTGAGTATATACATACTCATCTTCTTCTTCAAATTGTTGATTCTGGCATACATATTGCTGCAAGTTTTGATTTTCTTGAATCTCTAATAATCCATGGGAAGCCCAATTTCGTGCAGACAAATTTCCATATTTCTCAAGAAATTGATCCTGAAATCCTTGGAGAGAATCAATAGAAGATATTGGTAAGCTATTGAACCAATCCCTAGCTTCATGAATGAGTGACATCATGAATAGCCTCATATGTAAATCCTCATAAGGTATATCCAAATCCTGGATGAAAGCATTGAAACTCCTTAAATGCTCTTCAACAGTAATTGCATTACTCCTTATAAACTTTGGAACAAGACTTCTCCAACTGCCATCCATTAGATAAGGGTATAATTGAAACCTTGCTAGGTCGAATTGTCTCATCATTGTTGTGTATTAAGGGGGAGGGTTAGGTGGGTACTGATACTAATACATCAGATTATTATGTTGTGTATGATGATGTGGCACATAATGTTGAACATGAGGTGGTTGAATATTTGTATATTGTGAGGGAATATGCGGTGGATGATTTGGATATCTGTATTGATTCCCTATCTGAATGTGAGGAGATTTTGATGGATCAGAAGGCCTTGCACCATTATTATACTGCTTATGAGGCGGTACATACCTTGGGCAACCATCTGTCTGAACAGTAATTTGGGATTTTTACAATTCATCTTTTATTTCTTCTATATCCTTCTTCTGTAACTTAAATTGTGCTATTGCTTCTTCAGGAGTTACAAATTCACAATTATCATGAGGAATTTCATGATCAACTGGTCCATTCTGATTATCTTTCATTTTTAGATCATATTCATGTTGATTTCTGATTCATTCAGGTTCGAGTTCAGCTTCAAACTCAGCTTGCTTCTAAAGATCATAAAAAGGATTTCTTTGCTCTTCAGGGGTACAAAGTTTTGTACTTGAATTATCTCTCCATGTATCATAATGATCATATGTCTCACAATGTGGTCTTGATGCTTTTTCTTTGTTCATCATGCACATGTCCTCATTTATCCTTTTTCCTTCATCAACCTTGTCATCCTTGTGTGTCCATTTACTGTTGCCAGCGGGACCTCCAGTATGACCTCCCCTATATTGAGATCTTCTTCCATTCATGTTTGAACAAATGCAATGTTTATGTCAGAGTCACCACTCACTTTCTTAAAAGTGAGAAAGTATTTGATATTTATTATTCCCAACAGAGTCTGTACAAAGTTCCTGACTCTATGATTAAGGCCCTGATTCTGAATTGATTCCCCAGCCAAGTCGCCAATTTGTTAGCTCTCAAAAATGCAGGCGAGATGCCTCAAGAGGTTGCCAATCTCTTGATACGTTTCAAGGTAATAGACAAGGTCAAAAGATTTAGACCTTCTACTCTTAAAGTGCTGCTAGACCTAGGTAGGTGTACCTATATGAATGAAGCAAACTTAATGTGCTTATCTCTCTTGAAATGTTTTTCCTAGAATGGAAGATGGGAGTGGACAAATAAAAATAAATTTGGTATAAATTGTATAGTAATATTCAAAGCTAAATCCTAATATGTTTAGTTAACAGATGTAAAGAAAATGAATGAATCTAAATGGTCAAATGTAGAGACTAGTGCCTTATTGGGTATGTGGAGTCAAATGAAATAGAAATGGACAACTTATTTCTGGAGAACACTCAAATTTTTTGGCATATGTTTTGCTTATAACTTGTATAAACATGAAAGACTGTGATTACTAAGCTCTTCTTAATGATCCAGATGAATTTCCCTAATTACTATGATCAATCAAAAGAATTTAATCTTTTCTTGAAACAACCGATCAATCAACCACACAGATACAACAAATGTGCACTGATAAACTGAATATAAACTTGTTATATCACTTTAAACAACTAGAAAGCATCAATCTTGGAGACAACTTAGTAATACTTTTAATAAGCACAAAAGACAATTGACACCAAAAATGAGCTGTCACATCAACTGATTTTCATTGAAATATCCATTTTGAAATCATGCATCATAGTCTTTGTTCTGAAAAATTTTATTCTACTGTATCCATTTCTAATCTATCTACTATATCTAATATCTAAAAAATCCTCCCTCCATTTACAATCGAAAATGGATATTTATACATTTGCATTTGAAAAAAACACATCGCTTCGTGTATCCAAATGTCGGCCAATAGTTTGCAATCGAGCTCTGCCACTATTCGCTAAGCACTCGCCGAGATATCCCACAGTCACACCGAAGGCCAATGTCCCACCTATAGTCATCCATTTGTACATTGCTATGATGTCCCCCCGTCACATCAACAATTAGAATCTCACCTACAGTCGCCCTTCGTCATATGTGTTGCGTTGTGACAATTCAAAGTTGAGAAGAAGTTTCATAGAACACCTTGTGTCTTACCGAAATGCCCCATGATGCATTCTTGTTGTTGAGACATATGGGATTTCTCACCGATGAAAAAACATATCGGCATGACATAAGAGTCAGCAAGACTGTATAACCTTACTTTGAAAACCATTGATAGAACTCTCCTACGCATTGTTGGCGAGACCAGAGGCATTTGCTGAGACCTCACCCCGATAACATTTTAATAGAATCGTTTTGTGTTTTTTCGGCAAGACTAGATGTGTTTGCTAAGAATTCATTTCAATACCATTTAGTCTTACCGATATGTATATCCTTATCGGCGTGACATATGGGTCACCATGACTTACTCTGATGAAAGATCTTTCACCGATACATTCTTTCTGTTGCTAGTTAGTAAGACATGAAACGATAGGTAAGACATCACCCCAAGATGACCCTTATCTGGCTGACAAAACCTCCTTGTGCACTGGTCAGTGAGACGCGACCCATTCGGTGAGACCTCACCCCGGTGATATCATTCTTTCCAATATGAATTTTCTCTTGTCGCCGAGACAATGATTTGTGTCACACCGAAATGTGTCTGCAAATGGATCTTGATCAGTGTGACACTACTGAAGTCTAGCCAATAGGTTACAACATATATACATTAGTGGAAAATGCACTATGGGTTGGGGAGACCCTGATCAACTCATGCCGATAGGAATCATACTGTGAGATATTCAAGACTTGATGGATTCTATGACAAAATATGGGAAAAAAATTTATGAAAAAAGGCCTTTGTGCTTATGGTAAGGGCTCATTTGGAAACTTAGGGGTATGAACAACTTGTGAAATTATTCAAAATTTTACAGCTCTAAAAGGTTTATTGAAAGTACAAGGTGCCACGTGTCAATGCTACAAATTCCTCATACGATGCTCAAAGGGAGGCCTTGAAATTTACCACCTGCATGCCATGTGTCCTCAAAAAATATTTTCTTGGAGAAGGAGAACACCATCAGAGGAGTAAAGGAGAGGGCCACTTGTTAGCATGATGGAAGCAAAAGTAGATTTTTGAGCCTAGGAAAGGTTTTAAAAGGTGCGCTAACAAAAGTTGCAAGGGTGGAACATGTCAATAGAGCCCGGGCATTGAGGCTCAAGAGTCACGTGCCATTAATGTTTGATGAATTTTCCTCCCTAGGAATAAGTAATGATCACTATAGGTTTTGTATCCTATGATTGGATTTTTGGTTGTTAGGGAATTTTAATTAAGCATGACACTCAACTTTTCTTATGGATTTGTTAGAAATTTTTCATAATAGAGGAGCTTGTGGATCTTACTCAATAGGTTTTTTCAAGGAAGTTGTTCAATGGAATGGGTTGGATTTTTTAGTTCCATTTCAATTAGTTCTCACCAAATAAAACTTAGTTACATTAAGGGACCTATGGAATAGAGATCTAATCTTCAAACGAGATTTTGGTCTAGTGGTTTAATGCCACCATTTTGTTTTTTTTCTTTTGTGCTTTGGGGGTGGGAGAGTTTTGTTTTCTTGTTTGCTTCCCTTATTGTATAAAAGGGAATTTTGAACCTCTCCCAAGGGATTAATTTTAGATATTATAGAGTTCTCCTACTTACCAAGCCTCAAGAATGTTGTTCTCCTTTCAAAAATGAAGGGTATGTGGCACTTTGTGTTCATTTCTTTGGAATTGTGTTTCTAATAATTCAAAATAAGGTTTGAAATATTGTAAAAGTTGTGGTGTATTGCCCTAGTTTTGTTTTATGAAATCCTTCTTCCCCTCTCCCTCCCCAAATCAATAATGAAGAGCTGACTTCTAAAATCCTAGAGGTTTTTTAGTGAAGTACAATAGCCCCCCATTAATTGAACTTCCCATAAGGCTATTTTCTTGAGGTGTAAACTTTGAGGATCAAAAATTCTTTTTTGGCATGTCTGATGCCAAGACAAGAAGTTTCACTTTGTCAAAATCGAGAGGATAGTGTTGCTCTTGGTGATAACAATCAAGAGGACACTCAATCAAACTAATGGTGACCCTGCAAGTCAAACCTATGCATTCATGTCCAAAATCCAAAACAAGGAATCCTCTAGAGGTAAATTTTCAATATTTTGAGTTACCATCCCTTGCTCCTAGGGGAGGGAATATTGCACATTCTTTGTCACCCGTTAGGAGAAGTAGACATATAAGAAAAAATCCTTCCTCTAGGGCTCTATCCACCCCACCATTTGGTAGATTATTTCAAATTAGAATACTTGTTTTTGTGACACAAAGGAATTTGTTCTCTATGGACCATAAGCACCAAGAAACTTTGTATCTTGGAATAGCAGTAGCCCCCTTGTTCCTCCTACTCCCCCAAATGTGTGGAACCCCATACCCATCAATGCATTAAAACCATTCCCTAAATTTACCGAGGAAGATTTGAAGACATCAACACAATTTATAACATCACATAATAGAATGTGGGCCTTAGATTATTGGCAACTTCTTTCAAGGGCAAGGCCTAGGATTGATATTGATCCCTAGCTCCTAACTCCATTCACACTTGGGATGATCTAAAAGATAGCTTTTCCAAGTGTTTTTCAAAAAAAGGAGATCAATCATCCTTATTGTATCAACTGATAGTGATCAAGAGGGCACCTCAAGAGGTGATTACATATTTCAACACTAGGTTTCATAATTTACCTAGCAAAGGATTCTTGTAGCAATGAGACCTCTAAAAACCATGGTGTTTATACTCTACTTAAGAGCCTTCAATTCAGACATCACGGTCATGATACAATCTCTTAGGGGCAATACCCTACCAAACTCATATAACTTGGTGGTGAGAGTCGAGAATAGCTCAATAGATGTTGGGAGGCTCCCACCTCGATCACCTATACCAATGTTTGCAGAAATATCAACTCAAGCCCAAGAAAGGGCCACTCTTGGAACATCCACCCACCTTCGCCATTAATGTATGTATACCCCAACACACAAGCAAGCACCTTCAGTAATTATTCATTGGATGTAGAAATGAATGAAATGAAGAATCTATTGTAGAACTTCTCAAACAAGATCATCAGTATCAAGAAACAAAAGGAAATTCCTCCAAGAACCCCTTCTCAAAGTTGTCGAGGGAGACCGTTATTCCAAAACAACCAGTATTAGGGAAGTGCAAGAGGAAAAAACCATTTGCAATCCTTAGGCGAGATTGTCTAGGTCTCCACTTCATTGTGAACCTCAACATCTAATCCCAGCAAATACTTGGTCACATGTGAAAATAATTTAGTGGATGATACAAATGCATAGTGTTTTCCCTATAATGATTCCCATATGCCTCAGAACTGTCTAAGAGTCAATGTCTAGCAAAAGGTGGAAGAATAAAGGAGCCAAGATATTTCCCTAGACACAATGGTTTATACTCACCAATCCCCTGAAGTGAAAAATGGTATGTTGAATGCTAAAATACAAGGCATGTCCCATGAAAAAGAATCAGATATTTCCATATAGCAGGAAATTTTTTCTTGAGTGGAGGATGAAGATATGATGTTTGTAAATGAGATGTTGGTGGTAAAACCTCCACAAGTCCATTTAGATTACAACACCCACTCCAAGCAGAGATACATTAGGGAGCCTATAGTGCAGTGGCCTCAAATATAACCTATAGTACAAAAGCCCAAAGAACCCATGAAGAAGATGGCCAGTACCCCCGCAGTGAGTCAACTCTTCCTGAAACTGAAGGAGACACTCTGCTTTAAGCCAAAAACTCCATTGCCTAGATCACTTAATGTGGTTGAAGAATTAAAGAAGGCCTCCATAAATGTTTCTTTATGGGACATGTTGGCCATTCTCAAACATAAATCTCTCTTACGAAAAGCTTTGAAGGAAGATATGCAACCTCCATAGATAAATGTTCCCCAATAATGCAATCAAGAGAAAGAAAAAGGGCCACCCCAAGCACCCTGAACTATAGGATTCATGGTATTTATGAACTCCTAGGAAGGAGCTACTAAGGAAGAGGTACACAAGCCAAAACCAACCTATTTCTTTATGACTCTTATCATATGGGATAAGCTTTTACACAATTTTATGATTGATTTTTATGCTAGCATCACTATCATGCCCAAAAAAATTGTCAATTTGTTGAAGCTGGCATATGAACCCCTATAAAGAGGATATTATGCAATTAGATGGGAAGAGGATACAAACCATATGACTGATTAAGAAACTTCCTCTGACCTTGCATGGATGTCCTAGTATTACCATCCTTCAAGAAGTAGTGGTAATCGATATTCCCCCCATCTTCAAGATATGCTTATCAAGGGACTCCACAACTAAGATAAGAGGGTATTTATCCTTAGATTAGTCACATTTCATCTCAAGGAAAAAGCATGGAGCTAAGATGAAAGTGTTATCTAAGACTTTACACTTTGAGCATCACACATGAAGCCTTGATGAATTTTGAAGCAACCCACACTTCCTTCTCCGAAAACAAGATGTATAGTGTGGAAATGTTAGAAGATGAAGAGGCCATTGGTGATAAGAGCACCAAGGAGGATATATTATTGAATTAATTCATCGAATTTGATCCTTTCAAAAATTTCCATGCTACCTATTTAGGGACCTGCGTAATCTATGATAAGGATCGTGCTATCTCACAAGTAACTAATATACAAGAAGCTTGACATGAGGAACTAGATGAGAAACAAGGGCTATGGACATTACACTTTGATGGTGCAGGATGCAAAATTGGCTCTAGAGTAGGAATTCACCTAATGTCCCCTATTAGAGCAGAGACACTTAGAGCTTTCTGATTCTAATTTGTATGTAAAAATAATGAGGTCAAGAATATAATGGCCTAGCCCATGGCTTGAATCTAGCAGAGCACGCAGGCATCAAACAAATACAAGCCTTTGGAGACTTGGAGTTGGTGATCAAGCAAGTTAGAGGGCAATTAGCCATAAAGAATGTATGAATCCGGTCATACCACCATACATTATGGGCCCTTATCGAAAGATTTGAATCCTTCAACATCCAAGTAGTTGTAAGGACTCAAAATGCTGCAACAAATAGGATGGCTATAGTTGGATCTTAGTTTGATCTAGTGACCAATCTAGTTGATAATAATCACATAGTATGGGTAATGGTGCGACCCGTTATCCTTGACAATGACTAGAATTGATAGGTATTTGAGAACAATGCTCAAATCACAACATTTATCCAATAATTAGGCAACTGTCCATATATTTAGTAAAATAGTATGTCTCATAGAGCCCACAACAACATTATTTTGAATGTCAAATCCCAATTGTAGTGTACAAAATTGTACACTCTTCTTGGAGATATTACAATTTCACACTTAATTTGGAATTATTTTAGTATCCCTACATTCATGAACCTTTAAATCATCAATAATAGGCCCCTAAGACCCTTTATTTCAGATATCGAGGCTTATTTCAGTTGAAATCCTGACAAAATCAACAAAGGAAGTCAATTTTCTAACAACCCAACATTTACTCACCCCGAAAAGCTAAGGTTGGACTCATATGCCACGTTGGGCGTATGAGTCCCCCTAGGTGGGACCCATTTGCCACAAGTGGCATATGAGTCCTGTGTGGCCCCTTTTTAAGGTTTGAGAAGGAAATTAAGGTTTTTAATTCAAATGTTTGGTTGATGTCAGCATTTGAGATCTAATAAATGCTAAATTAGATGAAGTGCCTATATAAAAAAGGTTTCAAATGATTATTTTCATCTAAAAAAGAAATTCAAGATCTAAGCATTGACAAGCACTCAAGCATACTTTCACAAGAGCATTCAAGAGCAAGTAGCAAGCAAAGTTGAAGACTTGGAGTAGCATAATAGTGTTTTTGCAGGTCTTCAAGCTCATTTTCAATCAAGATCTAGCATTGTCAAGGATTGATTATGGTTTCCTATGGTGAATCATCATGAATTCTAGGTTGGGGAGATGCAACTAGCCATCTAACAAAGCCTAATGACTTGTTTCCTAAGTGATTCCATAATTATCCATTATCAATCTACTTTCTACCTAAAGGATGGTACATGCATTATTATGACTTATTAGGGTGATTAGAGATCTCCCAAAGTGATTCATCATCTCTATATTTCATTCATGCATCTTATTCTAGCACATTAGAATAGGGTTTCATGGCATTTACTTTCAAGATCCATTGTTTCTATCAAGGTTTAACTACCAACTAGGGGTTTGACTAAGGAAAACCCCCCATAAGAAGAACAACACAATATTATGTTTTGAAGGTCCTGTAATAGGTTGAAATCTGAAAGTCAAGGTTAGAAGGTAGAGCAGAGATAAGAGAACATATTTAGATCTTAACTTTTTTGAAAAAGTAGAATAGGATTGATATGCCACTTGTGGTGTATGAGTCCTGGTATAGCTCTTTTTCTAGATTTCAAAGGATTCAGACTTGTCACTGCTAAATGCCTGTTTCTTCCCAGAAACCTTGATCTGGGACTAAATCGCCCAACTTAGCGTATGAGTCACAATGAGCATTAAAGTTGGAATTTTTTAGGATTTCAAGTCTTCGTTCAAGCCTCTTTTGTTTCTAGGTGCACCTCTGTACTTTCTCAGTCTTTTATTCCACATTTTAGTTTCATAATCTAGGTCATATAATTAATTTTTCAAAATCATTTACATTACTTGACTTTCCAAGCTCTAGCCTGGTGGTGAACCCCTCTTTAGTCTTTAATCACACCCTAGGGAACCTTATTGGAGATCTCTTTCCCTCATTCTATCCTTGATTGAGATCTTTAAGGTTTCCTTGAGTGAAACTTGTAAGAAATTGATGGTTGTATCTCCTAAATTAAAACATTACATACAACTACTATTTTCTAGGTTCCACCAATAAATCTTTTTCCTAGCTCAATTTTTGCTCAAAATTGATAGGAAGAAATTTATAGATAAGATTCTATTTCCTTTTACCCCATGAACAATCTCAAAAAATGTGTTTCAAAATTTTATTATTCTAATAGAAAGGACACTTAACTAGTTGCACCATCATGCCTCTCAACCTAACACCAATAGGTAGTTTGAAGTGCATAACTTTCCAAGCCAAGATTTGAGCATTAGTCTCATCTTTTGACCTCCAATATGCACACTCAATCTTCTCCTATCGTTTTCTTTGAGATTGTATTTCCATTTTTTATTTAGCCTTGGAGGTAAGGGCAACAAAGGAAGTAGACTTAGGTAGACTTTTTAAAAGGAAAACAACCAAATTGGACTTTAGAAATCCACCACCAATCTTTGGGGAAATTGCATCGCAAGGGAGTGCAAAGTTTTATAACAAGATCCATAGGAACCAAAGCTCTCATAAAGGTAACAAAAATTTGAAGCTCAATCTTTAAAAAAAAAAAAATCTTAATAATATGCCATGCAACCCAGCCAAATGCATTAACATCCCATAAATCTTTAAATTTTTGAATCCCTTTATTAAATAGATGAAGGGAATATGTCTCAAAAAACCAATAGCAAGAGGTTTTCCTTGATATTGAACCATTTTGTTCCACCACATAGATGATGCACCAAAATTGAACCCATGTTGTAAGGACACATTTTTTAAATTTAAGCATTTATAGACCAACTGTTAAGCCTTCCATATAGATAGTAAAGGAAATGAATGTTTGAGCTAAAAAAAGAAGCAAGCAAAATTTTATCAAACCATCTAACCAATTTTCATTTCCTTTTAACATAAGTCTATATGATTTGGTAATGAACCAAAATCTTCCAAGGTGATGGCACTCTCAAATTTTGCAAATTTGAAGTGCTCATCTCTAAATATTTGCCTCTGCACTCTCAGAAGTGCACCTAAAGAAATTTGCCTAATTGACCCACTTTGGAAGGTCATAATTTGATGCTAGTTGATTTTCGTGCAAAACCGCTTTGTACACCCACTCATGTGACATATGTGAGCAGGCATGCCAACTTTCAGCTTCCTACGATGAGCTTTGTCAGGGTTTTGAAAAGTGAAGCTGGAGGGTTTTGACATTGTTAAGCCATTTGCAAACTTTCAGTTTTGCAAAGGAGCCTCCCATTTGAGCTTGCAATTTGCAACCAGATGACTAACAAGTCAAAACGATTGTTGTTCTACATTCTCCGTACTAAAGTGAACTCCCATGTCCGTTTCTAGAGCTTTATGAGCTGATTTGCTATTTTTTTTAGGTCCAAACCAAATGCAATTTGTTCAGTTTTGCACTTGCATTTTCAGAAATCTTTCAGAGAGGTCAACTTTGACTCTCAATAACTTTTGATCAATGATGGTTGAAGCGAAGCCCTTTTTCACATGTGTTCACTGTGCCAAAATGATCTATTGTGTCCAATGGCAACTTCTTGGGAATTGATTTGCTATTTTTGCAAAATGGCAATCAGGTGAGTTTTAATTGGTTTTGAGTAGGCTGTTGTTGCAGAAAGTTCAACTAAGCAACTTTGAAAGCGAATAACTTTCACCTCAGGATCTCTTTTTCCGAGCCATCTTTTGCACTCAATTCTCGGGTCATATTTTTACATGCCTGCAAGTTTTTGTTGGATTAGGAGATTGTTTTCCTAGTTTTCAAAGGTGATTCCAGGGCCTACTTGGCCAGTTTTGACTATTGTGCAAACATGCCTGAAAATGAGTTAGTGAAAACCCATTTCAAATTGTCATGCCAAATGCATTCAAAATGTAGTGGTGAGTCAGCTGAGGGTAAAAGTTGTTTGAAAACGAAATTTTTTCTAGCTGGCCCAGATGGGACCCGGCATACCTCACTCAGTTCTGAAGATTCATCAAGTATCAAGAGAGCTATGTTTAAGTTTGAGGAACCGACATTTGAGACATGTCAGATTCAATCCCAAGCCTCTTATCAACAATATGAAGAATAATCAGGGGATTGTGATATGCAAGAAGTGAATAAGATCATGGCCTTGTCAATTGAAAATTGAACCCAATGAAAGGACAGAGGTAATTTGGTTGTATGTGATAACTGAGGTTTCTTCTCCAGCATTTCATAGTGTGGGATATAGTTATCCTTCTGTCCAAATCTCCTATTGATTGGGATCAAAGTATAAATATGATTCCCTTTTGTGCCTAGTTGTCTTGACAAGAGGCTCTGTGTTTGGAACATGCATGAACCACACGCTCAGTTCTTTGTGATAGAACCAGCCCTTTTTATATACTTGTTAGCAGCAAATAACTGGGTTGTATCATTTGGCATGCTATAAAATTTGTGAAAGAGAGTCTCTTGAGCGAACCTGATGAAGTATCCGGGTTGCAATCTAAGAATTGGTCCATGCATGATAGTGCGGTGGCTTTTACAATATCAAAGCCTACATCATAAACAAAATTGCCAAAGATAAAATTGCGCCAGCAGAAGACATAAATAGATATGTGAAAAGGTCTTCAATAACTTTCAAACAAACGCAGCCAACAAGCTCGATGATTTGAGCAGAGCATGAAAATCCACCAGCGCATAGACCGGGCAAGTGAACTGTTTGACTTCAAGAAATATCTTTGTTGAATGTAGCCCCTGGGACGCTATACTTGCAGTGCAGCCTATACTCACCAAAATAGATTTTTTAAGGGCTTCATTAGCTAAAAGGAAAACACGGGATTGAATAAGGGACTCTTGTCCTATGGAGATGGTGCAGCTTGTTAGAGAAAGATTTACAGATGCAGGACAAACGCCTACGGAGGAGGGTGCCAGATGGAATGCCATCAATACAGAGCAGCGCATTTGAGGATTTGGGCATCCATCAAAACATAAAGGATGTCTTATAAAATGAACTTGGTGAAAACGTCTCAGCAACTCTCAAAACAGATTGGCGCCATTGTCCAAGCAAAAGGAGGCTCTAAAACCAGCGGCTGGAGAAGGATATGAATATTCATCAAAGCTCCAAGGTAAAGTATTGAAGTGAATGAAGCAGCCATCGAACCATTGAAGAGGGCATAATATGCACAGAGTGAATGACACGATGGATCTATTGGAAGTCAGAAATTTCACACAAATGCACGCAAATGCAAACAGCAGAGGGTCTCTATCTACAATCACCGCGCCATGGTTAACAGTAATTGTTTAATGTTGCAATGATATTTGCAGAGAAAGGCAGCCTACACACAGGTGCGTTGAAAAGATCTTTGAAATTTTCAAGTATGGCAAAAGCCATCGATCCACAAGGCATGAGAACGGATTTAAAAGGAAATGTTGCTGTATAGAACCCGCACCATCACAAACAAGGAGCAGCTTCAACGCAGGCAACCTTTGCTCATCGAAATGGGACAGCCACACCACTGACGGGGGTGTCTTTGCTATAAAAGGCCGATATGAAGGATCTCCACAGAGAGAATGGCCGCCATGATCGAGCTGTAAAATAGAGCAAACGCACAAAACGAGTTAGGGCAAATGAAGAAAGGATGAAGTTGAGATCGACGGTGGAAAATGGAGAATAAGATGCAGCATAATCTAGACCGTTGCTCGCTTGATAACACAAATAAAATGCTCACGGGCTAATTCCTGAGAAATGGCGAGATCGCGCCACGTGGCACAGGCGGGCCCAACAAAAGTTGAACGTAGGAGTATAGTTAAATGCCCAATGCAAATATTTAAAAGGGGCCTCCGTTTGTTTCAAAAAAGGCAAAACATTTTAAAATTAAAATGTTAGTTTGTATGGTGGGTCCCCCAGAGCTAAAATAAATGCACGTGTATAGCTTAATATACCCGATATAAATATTAAAATCTTTAACCCAGCTGGCTGGCGGGTTCAAAATGAAAGCTCATAGATCAGCCAAAATGTGCCACCAAATGAAGGTGGGCCCATGGCATTTAAAATGGCCAAAGGGGTGAAAATTAAAGGGGAGATATAAGGTAATGTGTTTTTCCTTGAGAGAAAATAAATATTTCAAGTGAAATATTTAAAACTTGTGCAGCATAGGTAAAAGTCCTCACTTGCCGGGTGAGTTTTCAAAGGGTTTTCACTTTCATAAAGTGAAATAAAATATCAAAGGCAAAATATTTTAAATTTACAGTGAAGGTCAAGTGTGCACGGGTACATTTTCTATTTTCCCATATGCATGTTATGGAGCATCTAAGTGTAAAAGTAAATATTTTACACTAAAAATAGAGGTGCATGTGAGCAAAAAATAGAGTTTTCACAGGCAAAGAATGTTTTTCAGCTGTTGGTAAATTTGATGGAAATTCTTCATATGGGCAATTTTTTTGTTGCTATCACAGTCTTTCTTTACAATTCTGTTGATCAACGGGAATTTCCAGATGGCATCTCCGGATTAGATTTAGGGCTTCTTTTGGAACCTTCTATTCTCTATTTCTTCTCTTCTTCTTTCATTTTGAAAAGGTTTTGAGGATGAGTTATGTTCTGAATTCATGTATGGGGCTGGGTAGATAGAGAAATGTTGAAATTTTGAGTCATAATTTGAGTCTGTAAGTTGTAAATTTTGATTTCATGAGTAAATATTAGCCAATTTGTGTAGATAACTCATGAATGTCTTCCAAGTGTTCCCACATTCATGAATGTCTTCAAATTGTCTCCAGACATGTATATTTTTTTTTATTCAAATTCAATAATATCAAGTATCTTTGAGTTTGGCATCTCAATTTCACGACATTGTTTTATCTATTTATGGGTATGTTTCCATGAAATGGTTAAATGCTTTGAGCAGATAATTGTGATTGAAGTGTACAGGTTGGATTTGATAAGAAAATTTTGATTGATAACAGAAGAGGATATGTTGGTGTAATACATTAGCAATTTAAATCCATTGGTTGATGTCCATTTGCTGATGAAATTTTCTTTATGAATTTGACACCATAGCCTAGAATTAGGCACTAGTCTATCATTCAGTTTGATGCATCTTAGAAACATTTTATAAATTCAAAATCATCTTTAAATCCTTATTCTTTGGTTGAGTGTTTTACCTCCCAGTTGTTGAGTTAGTGTTGATTTACCAAGAATGCAGTTGGATTTGAGGTTGTCAGTACTTTATTTAGCATATTTGAATTGGGAGTTATCTGCTATAAAAAGCAATGTCTATGTGCAAGTGAATTAAGTTTTGGGTATTGTATAGGTTGACCCACCTTGGTTCAGTAGAGCCAGAAGTGCAGAAGATCTCAATCTTTGACTAAATCTTGTTAGTTGGCCAAATCAACCTTTGAGTCTGAGCATAAGACATTGGCTAAGTCTTTAGGATTCAATTGATTTGTTGATATTTGGAACACCAACACAAGGTTCATCTCCAACAACCACTATAACTATCCATTAAGTAGCCAAATAAACTCCTTGATTTTTGAGATCTAATAGACCCCACCCACCTCTTGATCTAGGTTGGATGCAACGCAACCAAGAAGTTGATTTGAAACCAATATCACCATTTCAATTATACCATAGAAACTATCTAATTATTTTGACTAGATCTTCATAGCCATTTTTTGAAGGCATCCAACAAGAAGAGTAATACACATGTGAAGCCAGAAATATGCAGTTCAAAACTTGAATCTTTCCAGCTAGGAACAATGATTTATTCCCCCAAGGGAAAAGATTATTTTTTAGCTTGTTAACAAACCATTTCCACATATTAGAGAGAGTAACACCTATCCCAAATGGTATTTTCAAGTGGCGAGAGGTTTCTCGATATTTAATTTTCTTGCATTCTTTTTCATATCCAATCAGGGATAGGGTCAATTTTCACCATAAGAAATTCATTTTTATGATGAGCTAATTTAGAACTAGAAACAACATAATAATGTTCAAGTGCCTCTATCATGTTTTAAATCTCCTATTTAGATTTTTGAAGAAATAACATGCTATCATAAAAAAAATGTGAGTTAAGAACTATTGTATCATTAGGTATAGAAACACCACTTATTAATCTCATTTGATTATACTATTGTAGAAGATACCTAAGAGCATTAACGACAAGCACACAAAGGAATGGTGATAATGGACAACCATGTTTGATTGCACATTGTAAGGGAAAGGAGTTTGATTTCATTCTTTGTTAACAACTAGCTATGTCTTAGCATCCTTGAACAACATTAGGATGTGTTTACAAATTTTAGGACCAAATCCCAGCTATTGAAGAATTTTTAGAATAAAGCTCCATTAAATTCTATCATAAGATTTATAAAATCTAGCTTCACCAATATGGCATTTCGCCTCGATTGTTCAGCCCATTTTGCAGTTTTCTAGGAAAGAATCAAGTTATCAATGATAAATCTTCATCCAAGGAACCTAGTTTATTCTAGCCTAACAATCCTTTTCACCACCAAGTTAATTCTAGTAGCAATAACTTTAGCAATAATTTTGTAAGAAGTGTTACGTAGGATTATAAGACACCATCCAAAAATAGAGTCTTCATTTTTCCCTTTCGGAATGAGTTTGATTTATGACCCTTATTAATATAAGGACCTAAAGAACCTTGTTCTAGAGCCTCCAAATGAACTAGATAGAAATCATCTTTAATGTGTTGCCATGAAGTTTGATAAAATTCCACTTGCATCCTATTGTGTGGTCTCACAACACACCCCAAGACTGTAAGACTTGGGGACCCAAGTGAACAAATTTAGCTCTTATGGTAGAAGCTAGCAAGTTGAAAAGATCACTGGAAGTGAAGAGTAAAGAGAAATCTTTAATAAAAGAGTACTTCGTAATGTAGTGTTATGAGTACCGGATACCGGGAACTAGGAAAGTTTGAAAAGGAGAAAAAGGTAATGTGAATGTAAGCAGAATGCTCTAGTCTGGTAAGTCAAGGTCTGGTAAGGTGGAAGTTCCAATAAAATTGAAGTTTGGGGAAATTTCATGGGTAAGGCTGAATACCGGGTATTAGGTATTAGGTAGCAATGTAAAATGAAGTTTTAAGATCTTGTGGTTATCTAATGAGTCCGATAGTCCGGTAACTCGATATATATATAGAAGATAATCATGCAAGAATTTATCATATGCTAGAAGGTGTGTTATTTATGAGAAATTTATGTGATAACATTTGAATAATGGTTTTATTTACATGCGATGTTTATAAATGTTTTCTTTAAAAGGGATTTAATGAGTGGAATTTTTGATTGCAGGAGATGTAGAGTTTGGGTATGGATGGTCAGGAAAATTTGGATCAGGGATAAAATTATACCTAGATCAGGTTGCATACTCTAAGAGTTTATAAGGTAGAGGACTTTGAGTCCACAAGAATGCTGGAGATCTAGATATTGTACCTACAGTGGAGACAAATGCAAATCTTTAGGGAAGCCCATTCTTGAGAGTAGCAAACCCTACGTAAAATAGAGTGTGGGAATAGGATGATAAAGTAATTGTTCTGAATATATGGGAAAAATCCTACACACTATCCTAATTCAAGATGTTTTCCCAATGAAAACAAAGGATTAAAGTCTGAAATGCTTCAACGTGTAATCAAAGTTGACCTTCGTTGACTTCAATTACAATTTTCTTACTAGTCACTTCATTCCATGTGCCTTGATGTGATTCACCTCTTGGATTTCCTCTCATCGATTTGTCTTATCCTATTTGTGCCTTACTTCTATAAAATGCCAAAGGATCTTTCTTTTTAAGTTAAGTTTAGAATTTGTGGATTTCGGAAGAGCCAAAACTTCTCTAAGTTTTGTTCTTTTTTCTTATTTTTTGAATCCTTCCGATCTAAAAAAATGTATGCATGTAGATATTAATCAATATTGAAGCCAATTTGATAGCTACCTATCTCATGAATCTTTGTAGTTGGTTTTGTTAGTTCAATCGAACAAGACTATGTGCTACACCGTTTAAGGGTGCACGCAGAACCTACTTGATGTCTAAACTAAAACCCCTCTCTTTAAAAGCTCACATCATTTTATATGTAGCTATGAATAATTATGGTAAAGTATAAAGCGATTTTCTTCGATTTGGTTAATTATTTGGGGCATGCATGGAGAATAACTAGGAGAAATTTTAATTTTCAATATTTTTATGCTTTCTTTTAAAATAGATGTTTAAATTCTAGAAAATGTTTCAAAAAATAGATAAATGAATGGAAATTTATTGAAAATATTTCATTTCTTATGAAATTGTTGAATTCTTAAAACTAAATCTACTTAAATGATAGAAAAAAATTTGATATTCATAAAATATTATTTGAAATCTTTCAGTTTCATGATATTATTTTTTGATCTAACTAAAATTCAGTGTCTAATACATATGATTTCAAACAACCACATCCCTTTTAGATTAACATCAATATCACATCATACCCTAAAGTGAACCTAGTACTGTCAAGAATTGACCACCAGAGACTTGGGATTGAACTAAGCCAACCTTTGTCCTATCATACAAATCCCATGGGGTTGTCTTTGGTTATGTATTTCAAGAATGATAAGCTCTTCATAGTTTGTCTTTGAAGAATTTATTTACCCTATTGCTATGAGTGACATTGCCATCAACATAGCCCATCAATACCAAGGCTCTTGTTGGGAATCATTGAAAAAAAATGTTCTAAATCTTCCATAGAGAGTTCTTGGTCTAGAAACCTACTATACTTAGTATCCATCTTTTTTGGGAATAATATCTTTGACCATGTCTTCCAGAATTGGTTGGGTCTCTTGCCAATGAGGATCTTCATTGAAAATCTTCTCATAAAAGTTTTGAAATAAGCCCTTAAACTCTTTAGGATTGGTATGCACATGACCAAAATCATCTTGAATGGCTCCAATTTATAATCCTTATGTTTATATTTTAGAAAATTGAAAAAGTATTTAGAACCTTTATTTCCCTCCTTAACCCAATGAAGCCTAGCTCTTATTTTTGCTCCTTGCCCCTATAAAAATCAATTTTTTGAAGATGGATTTTTAAAGAGGCTATAGAGGATTATAAGGGAATATTGTTAGGATTAGGATTGAGTAGTTTCTTGTGGTGTTCAATTTTCTTTTCTAAGGATTTCTCCTTGTGCTTTCACTTCCAAGCTAATCTCTTAACAAAATCATGAAGGAAATTACTGAAAAGAGAAATAGCCAAGTGCCACCAATCCCTATAAAACTCCCATTTTCTTGGTTTGGGTATAGAATTCTAAATTCCAACAAGAGCAGCTACATAGGATGGATTTTTTAGGTGAGATGTATTAAGTTTATAAGGTAGATTTTTCTCCAAATTTCTATTACCATTCCCTAAAATTGAACAAAAGATAGGAAAGTGAACTAAAAGGGTAGTAGAATAATCCACTATCACCCTACAACTAGAAGTATCATGGATATCATGTAGGTTACATGAAATGAAAAATATGTTGAGTATTTTCAAATTTCCCCCAAATTTTTAATTAGACTATTTGAACCAATTGTATCCATTATTGGAGCTACTAGTGTGGACTAGGTCAATCATCCCCACAGAAATAAAAAAAGACAACCGTTTATCAAATTCTTCATTTATTAACTTAATATGACTATGAAAACTTTGATCATTATAGAATTCAACCATATTAAAATAACCTTCTAAAATCCAATTAGAATTAGGGAGGTTTTCAAACATCCAATCCCATGACTCACTTCTATCTTATGCTATTTTAGGAGAATAAACTAAGCAGAACCTGATTGCTTGACCATTAATAAAATCCATGACCCACACACAACTATGTGATGGGTCCTCACATTTATGAATGACAAACTTATGAATCCAAGAGGCTAAACCAATCACTTATCCCCCCTACCTTCTCTATGTGACATATGAATAAAATAATCATTTCTCCATACATTAGATAAAGAACAAGCAAGATGAGGACCAACAAGTTTAACTTCTTGAAGAAAAACAATATAAAGTTTATAGTTAACAATCACATATTTTACTCCATATTTACGGTGAGGGAGATAAATCCCTCTTACATTCCAAGACATAATTTTAAAAATAATGTTAAAGATCAAAGTGAAGGGTCATCCTCTTAATGAAAAACATCATAATGATTGAAAACTATGATAGAGTAATTAAGAGTGTCTGGCATAAAATTAAAAGGGGATGGAGACCTTCATATTTGTCTTGTATAAGGAGTATAGTTACAAGTGTCTGACTCAACATTAGGAGCAATAAGGGTCCTATACCTTTGTCTCACATAAGGGGGCAGTGAAGAGAAAGAGTGATCCAAGGATTTGATGATAGGCTATGAGGAAGAGTGATGAAACCTATGATGATCAATTACACCACTTTTCCTAACAACTAAACTAAGTGGATCTTTTTTTTCTTGGTTAATCTTTAACCATCATCCATCACAACATATTTAAATGAAGAGATGGTACATAATAAAAATCCTTATTATATTATGTATCTAAACATGAATTAGATGGTCTTTATGCATGAGTTGAGTCTTTAGGAATAGAGGGAACTACTTGGCCCAATGCTTCACCTACATGAGAATTAGTTAGATGCAATGAGTGCTAAGTGGACCATTCATTATCATGAGAGATGGGTTCTTGTGAACCACTACTCATCAAACATGGATCAATGGGTCTGACTCAGAAAATCACATAGTTGAATCTTGATAGTAATATCATAGTTTGACACACTGTAGAAAAATGCCTCCAACTTATTAGTTGATGAGCTAAAGGGGATCTATAATGAGTGGTTCAAAAGGCACAACACTTGCTAAAGGTAAATGGGGTTGCAAGATAAGTGGGCTTAACCTTGGGGAAAAGCTCTATGGTTAGCACACTTGAGTTCAAGTAGTACTGGGATGGGTAACCTCGTGGGAAGGCCCAATGCTTCACCTCTGTGAGCATCACCTAGATGTAATGAGTGATATGTGGACCATTAATTATCATGAGAGATGGGTTCTTGTGAATCACTACTCATGAAACATGGGCCAATGAGTTTGACTTGAAAAACTACATAGTTGAATCCTAATAACAGTATCATAATTTGACACGTTGTGGAAAAATACCTCCTAATTTCAATTGATGAGCTAAAGGGGTTCTATAATGAATGGTTCATAAGGCACAACACTTGCTGAAAGTTTTACTAATGGGTTTGCAAGCGAAGTTGGCTTAACCTTGGGGAAAACTCTATTATTAAGTGTGGTCGAGCTGGAGTAGTACTAGGATGAGTGACCTCGAAAAGTCCCAATGCTTCACCTCTAGGAGCATCACCTAGATGCAATAAGTGCTAAGTGGAACATTCATTATCATGAGAGATGGGTTCTTGTGAACCACTACTCATGAAACATGGGTCAACGAGTTTGACTAACAACATATTACTCAAGTGATGACATCAATTATAACTAACAATGAATGTGACAAGATTTTCCAACAATATCCTTAGTGTTAACAACCATTAGTTTTGATATCAATGAGAAAAACAAACCATCAGTGTTGACATCAATAAAAATAACCACCAACAACATTCACATAATTAGATGTGGTTGAATCACAAAAAGGAGTGACCAAGTTAGGTGAATGAGATGGAAATGAATCTATGTAGATCTATAGTTGATTGTTGGGCTTCTCTACATATTTGTTTGAATTCTTTTCTTATAATCAATCCAGATTGTACCGTTAACAATATGGTCTTGTATCACATTATGAAGATGAATACATCTCTCATCATCATGGACCAGGACCCTATGATATTGACATAATTTTTGTACATCATACCACTAAGGATACGACTCACATAGAAGTATAATCTTTGGCAAAGTTATTATTCCATCTTTTAATTTTTTTTGTAGGATATTATTATAAGATTATGATAATTTAATGAATATTCTATCTAGACCTACATTATTTTTATCAATGGGAAATGTGGAGCAAATTTTACCTTCAAACATTTTAGTTTTCGGTCCTTACTTCCTTTTCGCTTTGAGATAGATCCATGCCCAATGGACAAAGACTACTCTCGCATAAAGGTGCACAATGTGCCACATGGTGGTTGTGTTGCTTTATATATATTGTTTTCCTTTTGGTCCCAAAAATGGACATGTTTGCATGGTGAGGATTTCTTCAATGTTGTTCTCATAAAATGTAAAATCTCCCATGCACTTTCCACGTCATCCATTTCATTGAGTAGATCATTCCATCTGTAGATGTTTTTCTTTTTTAGTGTAGTTTGTTAGAGGAAACAACATAGATCTTAATTTTGAGGTAGAACCTTCAAGTCAATGTCATCATTCCTCATGGCTGATTTGATCGTGTATTGGATAGGCTATGTCAAGATCTGATTGTCTTATGGAAGCATATCTTTGTGGAACTTCTATAGCATTTGGAGCCATTAATGAGGCATCCTGGGACTATAAGCAAAGATTTCTACAATCCAATTTGGCCCTAGATCATATGGTCTATCAAATATAGACACTTGGTGTTGGTTCATCTCTATTGGTCATGGCGATGGCTCTCCCTCCTAGCTATTTAAAGGAGTTCGTAATAGAGAATAAAAAATCTTGGATAATCTTAAAAATAAGGATCTTTTTTTTTTAGAATAAGATAGTTTTTGGGGAGTTATTTTTTAGGGATAGGAGGATTTCATATAGCACTATTCATGCTCTCTCACATGTTATATTTGTTGATACTATTAATTAGATTGGTATCCGACCTCTATTTTTAGTTAATTTATTACAAGAATTGAATCTATTAAGAAGAAATCTCTAGAATCATGCATGTTATGGCCTTTATCATCAATTTATTTTTTATATATCATTTATGCTGAGAGCACTATGTTAAAGCCTTAAGTTGGTAGTCTGGATGATTATTTCACATTTAATTATCTTTTATGTTTGATGCTATCTTTCAGGAACTAGATCATGTTTAATATACTCTTTCATTTTCTGTAAAAGATATGCTACTATTCATTATATGCTGTAAGAGAGGGAGGATTCTGTAAAGATCTAAATATTCCTATTGGTCTTTAGGTTTTATTTTACTTTTTTTGGACTTTAATTGGTGCTTCCCATTGGGAGATCTGAATGATTGTTCTATGCTTTCTCTAGCCTTAGTTGTTCGTTCTCTTCCCAACAATGAAGGGTTTGTGGCATTTTGTGTCTATCTCATCAAAAATAAGGAATTGATAAGCTTTGAAATGTTGTAAAAGCTTTGGCACATCGCCATTTCTATGTTTTTCCTTGAATTTCTCTTTCCATTTTATGACACATAAAGAAGAGCCGACTTTCTATAAAAATATTTGAGGTCATTTAGTGAGGTGCATTTTGGTCCCCCACTTACTGAATTTCCCATAAGGATGTTTGGAGAGGCACAAGATTTTTTGATCAACTATTCTTTTTATGGCATGCCCAATGGGACCCGACATTTTCCAAATGGTTGATTAGAAATTGGAAATATTTTATAGATCATACTAAGAAGAGAGGCTAGAAATCTCATGCCTAGAGTTCAAACAAGAGCATCTTCCAGAGGAAATTTCTAGTACTCTTAGTTACCTACTTTAGCACCTCAGAAGAGAAGAATTATAGGTTTCATATCACTTGTAAGGGGCAAAAGGGTAAGAAGTGTTAGTCCACAAACAAGAGATTTATCCACTCCACTAGGATGTTGAACCTTTCAAATCAGAATGTACCCATCTACCCTATCCATAGGAAGTTATTCTCAATGGATCACTTAGGTTCTCCCACTCCTAGAAATTTTATAACTTGGGATAGTGGTAGCCCACTACAACCACCTATTCCCTTAGATGTATGGCCCAACATACCCACCAATGCTCTCAAGGTGATCCAAAAGTTTTCTAGGGAGGATTTCAAAACATGTTTTAAGCATCTCCAGGATATAGCAGAGTTCTATAGATTACATAGCATTGCAAAATAAAATGTATCCCTTAGATTACTGGTTGTGTCTTTCAAATGAAGGCTTAAGACTAGTAAAGTTCATTGGCTTTCGGTTGCATCCATTCTTGGGATCAACTTGGGGAGAATTTTTTAAGTGCTTCTCACAAAAAAGAGATCACTCATCTTTGTTGTAGTAATTAATCACTATCAAGAGGGTCCACAAGAGGCCATGAGTGATTTCAACACGATGTTTTACAAAACCTAGCAAATGTATCCTATGACAACCAGGCCTCCAAGAGTATGGAATTCATGTTCTATCTAAAGGATTTCAATTCTTACATCGCAATCATGGTACAATTAATGGGAGGAGATACCTTTCCAAATGCATATGATCTAGCTAAGCACATAGAGAACAATCTGATTGATGCCAGGAAGATTCCACCATGGCCACCAATGCCCATGTTTGTAGAAATATTTGGTGGCACCTGAGAAGAAGTGACCCTTAGTGCTTCTGCTCCATATTCCAACATGTCCACTGCACCATTGCTATCCATCTATGTATATCCAAGAGGACAACACAACATGTCAGGCACTTCTACATTAGCAACAAATGTCAATGGTATGAAAAACCTCATGTGTAGTCTGTTACAAATGAGATGGTCCTCATCGATGACAACAAGTGGCACCTATGAATCCTCCCACACAAACATATCAAGGAGGAAGGTCTTCTTTTCAACAGAACAAATATCAAGGAGCTCTAGAAGGAGGAAGTCAACAATTAGCACCTACGAACCAAATAGTCCTAGTCGTCATGCTGCTTCATGCTGTCAAGAGCAGCCTAAACATGGATTTTTTCTAGGGCTAGAAAAACCTGGTGGATGATGAGAACACATGTTGATTTCCATGCAATGATAGCCATATGCACTAAAATTTTCTAAGGGGAAATCTCTAACAAAATATAGTTATACAAAGAGGCCTCTGGTGTGTTTTCAAATACAAAATAGTATCAGACACCCAAAATGGAGAATGCTCACTTTAGAACACATACACAAGGGATGTCCTTAGAGAAAGAGCTAGATATCTCTCCAGACCAAGTACTATTTTTTTAGATTGAGGAAGAAGACATAGTATTTGCAAATGATATTCCAACAAATATTTCCCCGTAGGTATAGTCGAACTACAACACACAGTCCAAAAGAAGACTCATTGGAGAATACATGCAAAGAGCTCCACAATGCCCACAACCACAACAACCGCAACCAAAAATAGAGCAATAATCATAGGTTTGAGCTACTCAATAGTTGCAAGCTCCACCATTGCTAGAAAAAGATATAGACAAGGAACCGAGCCCATCCACGTTGGATCAATCTTTTCCTAAGATAGAGGAAATACCACCATTCAAACATAAGGTCCCACTAGTCAGAACCCTTAATGTAGTGGAGAAATTAAAGAAGGAACTTGCTAATGTGTCTCTATGGGATTTTATATCAATTCCAAAAGAGAAGAAATTGCTCAAAGAAGCATTGAAGAAGGATGAACAATATTGTAGACAGATACCATACTACCAAGAAATCAAGATAAAGGAAAAGGTGCCACGTCAGACTCCCAACTGCCAGAAGCCATGGCATACATGAATGCCATAGATGATAGAAAAAATCTAAGCAAGTTAAAGCCTACCCCTTTCTTTTTAACACTTATTGTGGGAGATAATATTTTACATAATAATATGATTGATTCGGGAGATAGTACCATGGTCATGCCCAAACAAGTGGCTAACACCCTAAATATTAAATTTGAGCCTCTCGAGAAAGGGATCATGCAATTAGATGGGAAGAAAGTCTCGACTATCAGCTGCATAAAGGATATATCCTTGACCTTTTTCTCACATCCAACCCAAACCGTCACACAAGAAGTAGTCATGATAGACATCCCCCAGTTTTTGGGATGTGTCTTTCAAGAGACTTCACCAAAAATCTTGGCAAATATCTAGTTCTTGATTGGTCTCATTTGATACTACAAAAAAACATAGGGCAAAGATGAAGATCATGTCTGAATCCTTACACTCTGAACATTTAGCAGATAACTTGGTATGTGCTTTGAGGCAGCACATACCTCCTTCTCAAGAGGGGAGATGTATTGTGTAGAGATTTTAGAAGATGAGGAGGATACACGTGATCGAACCCCTGAAGAGGTCTTTCTCAACTAGTTTATCGATTCTGAGCCATTCATCAAATTACATGCTACTAAGTTGGGAACCTATGGAATTTTCAACGATGACCAAGTCCTCCAGAAATTGGTAAAGGAATATGAGGAACCTAGCAAACCGAGTGATGATAGTTTATGGAAAATATATTCTGGTCGTGTTAAATGAAAAATCAATTCTGAAGTAGGAATCTGACTGGTATCTCTAATTGTATCAAAGACCCTCAAAGCTTTTTGCTTCTAGTTCTCTTGCTCAAATAATGACATATAGTATGAAGCATTGGTCCATGTTCTGGTTCTCACTGATAGGATGGGCATAAAGATAATACAGGTGTTCAGAGATTTAAAGTTCATCATAAAACAAGTCTACGGATAGGTAGCCGCAAAAAATATAAGAATGATATCTTAAAAGCATAGAATATGGGATATGACTGAGAGCTTCGAAGCTTTTAACATTTAGGTTATCCTAGTAGCCTAAAATTCAATCATAGACCGGATGGCTTCAACTAGCTCACAATTTGAGCCAACCCCCAAATCAACAAAAAATTAGCATGAAGTGCATACCCTTGTCTGACCATCAATACTTGACAATGAGCAGAATTGGCAGGCCTTCAAAGATGATACTAAAATTGTCACATTTCTACAAAATTTGGTGAGATCTTTGTTCAAATCAATCACAACCCAAAGCTAGAAGAATTGACGAGGAACATGTAGTTCAATTAAAAATCAATAAACTCCCAAGAGGCTTGATTTCTCTTGAGAATCTATTTGACTACAAGGATACAAGAAATGGTAAACAAAGATTCACCAATGATGAAGGAGACTAGGAGGATCTCAATTTCGGGAAAGGAAAGAAGCTAAAAGTCGAAAGAAATGTCTTGAGGGCAGAAAAGCAAAGACTTAAAGGTCTATGTGCTAAATACAATAGGGTCATGGCTTGGACCTATGAAGACCTCAAGGATATGATTTGGGCATCATTCAACATACTATAGACTTAGCTGAAGGCTTGAAGCCCATCCAACATAAAAAAGTTTGATAAATCGAAAGGTTGAGGCTCTGATGGAACAAGAGATTGCAAAATTAATTGAATCAAGGATCATATATCCAATCAAACATTCCACCTGGGTATCCAACCTTGTACCACTGTGGAAGAAGAATGGTGATATTCAACTTCATGTAGATTTTGGGACTTGAATAAAGCCTTGTTAAAATATCACTACCCTTTTCCTTCAATGGAACAAATTTTACATATTGTGGTTGGATCAGAGATGTTCTCATTGCTCGATGATTTTTTGGGGTATAATCAAGTTTATGTAAAGGAGGATGACCAACACAAAAAAAATTACACCACTAACTGGGGAACATTTACATATGCAAAAATTCCTTTCAGGCTCTCCAATGCAAGTGCAACCTTTTAGTGAGTGATGGCTATTGCCTTTAGGGGATTGATCAATCATATCATCCTAATATATCTAGATGACCTGACTAATTTTTCCAAATTAAAAGATGATCATTTTGATCATGCAGAAATGGTCTTCCAAAAGTGTCAACAGTTCAGGATTTCTCTAAGTCCCAAGAAATGTGTTTTTGACATACTACAAGGTAGGTTGCTTGGTTTTGTGGTATCAAAGGAAGAAATAGCCATAGACCTCGAAGGGTTGAAGGCTATAATAGAGATATTGCTAGTAGTCAACCAAAAGGGGCTGCAATCTTTTCTGGGAAAAATCAACTTTATTAGTTGACTTATTTTGGATTTTGTAGGGATCACAAGACCCATCACGTTGATGTTGAAGAAGAATTTAGTGTTTAAATGGACTCCTGAAGGGAAGTTCACTTTTGAGAAAATAAAGGTGGCCATCTCTGTAGCTCCAATGTTAGCCAACATGGATTTCTCCAAAGATTTCCTGCTCTACGTCTATACTGGCTAGCACAATATAGCTTTGTTGCTCACTCAGAAGGATGAGGGAAGTAGAGAACATCCTATTGCATTTCATTCTAGGACTATCAAAGGATATGAAACTAGGTACAATTTTTTTGAAAAGAAGACCTTTGCTATTGTCAAAACCCTAAAAAAAAATTGGCACTTGGTATCAACCAATAGAATCACCATCTTTGTTACCCAACCCAGTGTTAGGGATATATCACCGAAGGAAAAACAATTTAAAAGAGGGCCAATTGGATCACCAAGATCCTAGTGTATGACATGGACAACCAAATGACCAATATGGCTCAAGGGAGAGATCTTTGTGAATACATTGTGTAGAAATTAAGCTCCCAAGTAGAAGAGGAGACTGATAAGGTCTATACAAATCAGTTTGAGTCCAATGAGTCGTGGGTGGCTAATTATCAGACACGATTTATGTAAAAGGGTCAATACCCAACTAACATCCTACCTCACAAAAGATGCTACTATTGACTGCAAGGGGCTAGGTATGTACTAATTGAAGGGGTTTTATTTAAAATAAATTATGATGGAGTTATTCTCCATTGCGTAGAGAAGCCACATGTACAAAGGATTCTAGATGAATTCTACAGCAACCCCAAGCGTGAACACTTTTCTGCCAAGACTGATACTTTAAAAATCATGTAGGTAGGCTATTACTAGCATTCAATATTCTTTGAGACCCATCATATCATGAAAAAGTGTACTCAGTGCCAATTTTTTGTTGGCAAGCGGAAGAAATCTGCCATGCCGTTAAGCCCGATCGTGACTGAGGAACCCTTTACATAATGGGGTTTGGAATTTTTAGGATGATCAATCCCATCTCTAGCATAGGCCATAAGTGGATACTCATGATTAGTTATTATTTCACAGGATGGATGGAGCCCATTTCTGAGAAGAATGCTACAAAAGTAAAAATCATAAATTTTATCAAAGATTTAGAAGTGAGGTTTGGTTCACCTAAAACCATCATTTTTTATAACACACGAGACTTTGTAGGCTCTAGGATGTTGGAATTTGATTGTAAGCATGGGTCTACCTCAAGACTTCATCCAATTACTACCCACTGGGAAATGAGTTAGTGGAATCAACTAATAAGAACATGATTAGGTTAATAAAGCACATTAGGTCAGAACATCAAAAAGAGTGGCATAAGCATCTCTGAGAAGCTTTATGGGCTGATAGGATTACACCTAAGAAGATCTGAAAAACCTCCACATATGAACTAATGTATGGGAAGGAGGTAGTTTTACTCATTTCCATAGAAATTATGGCTTTGCAATTGTTGAAAGCTTTAGAAGTTGAAGAGGATGATGGAATGGAGGTGAAACTGGTAGAGCTTTTGAGCCTCAAAGAAAAAAGAGAAGACACATATGACGTGATGATCAGGCACCAGTAGATAATCAAATTATAGTTTGAAAAAAATGCCTCCAACCTAGATTTCCAGGCGGGAACTAAATTATGATGAACAAGCTGCAAAACTAGGGAAACATGCAAAGTTTGATGCACTATGGAAGGGTCCCTTTTTCATTCACACATGCAAAAAAAAGAATGCATACACGCTAGAAGGTATGAATGGAAATGTTTTGGATATACGGGTAAATGATATTAATCTAAAATTATTTCATTAAAGCACACACAATTTCACTAAAAAGTTATAGTTATGTACCATATGTAATTTTTTGTAAAATACATTGTTTTTTTGTGAATAGAGCCATGAGAGTAAACACATGAATAGTAGAAAGTATTATATATTGTATTCATTGAAAATATTTACAATATAATATGCATATTGAGCCTAAGGTTTCAAGAAAATTTTGAAGCCTTCTCTTTCAAACCAAAAAATAAATTACATCTTAAAAGGAAAAAAGAGGAGGCAACATGAAAATGGAAAAAAATGGTAAATCCTCCATCCGTCGCAATAGTCAAAAAGTTGTTTCTTCAGGTTTCTTCTACAAAGTAGTAAAGGGGTTAACAACACATGACACACAACACACAACACATGTGGGCACAATGCAAAACTCAATCCTCGGCACTAGGGCTATAAACTAGGAATTCGAAGTGATTCTTCCAATCAAGCCTAGGGATGCACTCCACTTTATACTCCCTCAAAAGAAAGGAGGTCGCGAATTGGGACAACAGTCAATGGCGATCCAAGTCCATGGTCTTGAATTATGAAAGAAAGGGTAGCTAATGCACCAGTTCTCCATAGTCAATGTGCCTCTAGATATTCATGATGGTCAGAATGCCACCACCAAGAATAGCTACCTAGATGACTTCACCCAGCCCATCTAGGTATATCGTATCAAACATAGTGTCACACAGTTCTATAATCTAGGGCTTGGGAATTTCCAAGTTCAGCAAGGAGGTCACGAATCGAGAAATGACGTTTGAATTGCACCATGGCTAGTTCTCATCCTTCACGTAATCCTTCCTGAGCACCCACTTAAATGTGACAACCATGAGGTGATAATTATTTTTTATGGAGCATTTAATTATCTCATTTCTCACTTCTCCTATGAAAGAGTTATGCAGCTTCTAGCTCAAGAGCCAAATTGGGGTTCCTATACAAGTCACAATGGTAGCAAGAGCTTATAGACTAGTGGAGGGGAAAGCATAGTGAAAAGAGATCACAAAATCAAATGCTAATTCAGTGAGTATTTTTGTGAAGTGAAGGTCACTATTTATAGAAGAATGTGCACCAGGGAGGTTGGAAATGGAAAATTTATCTCCTGTCAAAATGGAAACAAAAAAAATTAAGGAAATAAGAAGCAAGGGCTAAATGGTACAAAAGATCTTCAATCAAGCTTTGGTAATTTTATTCAGGTGTTAGGAGTAAATGCTCATGTGTACCAACTATTCCATGTGTCTGTCGTCATCATCAACACCAACCTTCTTACCTGTATGAAAGGACATTCCTTAAAGAGCTAAGTATTACCTAATTAAATGCAAATTTCACTTCAAAGTATGCTTCACATAGCACAAAGCATGCTTCCCATCACTTAAAGCTTATTTATCAAAAGTTCAACATAAGGGAATGTACTAATTACTTTCTCATGATAAAGTTGGAATTTTTGAGAAATAAAGACCCTACCCAACATGTATTACCTCACTAGTAGCACTTAGCAATCCCTTGATAATGGTAAAGCATTTACTGCATGTACATACGAGAGTTGAATGCACCCAAAAAAATTTTTTTTGCTAAGTGTTAAGTTTTCTCTTGAACAACTGCTGCCCTCGAAGGTTCTACAAATACCTTTCCAAGAAAGCAACAATGGTGGAACCATCATCCTTAGGATGACTCTTTGGAGTCATGTTCCAAAGGCCAAGCTACACCAACATCTTTGGGGATGTTTTGTATGCTAATTCCCCAGCATTGGAAGACTAGAGCTTTACCCATACCAAAACCATACAACCAGGTAACCCCATCAAGGATGCAGTGGTCAAGGATTTCATATGCAATATTTATGACCCAGAGCTATGTGTAAACCCTCTAAATCTTAGGGAAGGAGAAATGCAGAGAATTTTTTCCCATGGGTCAACGAAGGGATTTGTAACTCTTATATGGATTTTTTCTTTGCCACAATTCATGTTTCCCTACACACATGCATGCCCAAAGTTGGTTGATGCATGTGCACAAAAAATAGACAAAGAAATTGGGGTTATTATTGGCAATAGGATCAAGGTTACCATCAGTGTGGCGGCCATCCAGGATACGATGTGCATCCCTAAAAATTGGGAGGCCAAGAATTTCCAAGGCTAGAAAATGGAATATTTCTAGAGAACTTGGGATAAAAAGTTAACATTCTCTAAAGAAGAAATGATTAAAGGGTCGAGTAATAATCATCTCATCTTCCCTTTGGCACATAGAGAGTTCAAATTGAATGTGCAGGTCATCTTCTCAATGTTGGGCTTTGTATATGGAAATGATAGTGATGATGAGGTTCATGAGTACCAGATAGGCATAGCTTTCATTCCTAAAAAGGAGAGGAGCCATAAGTATTTTTTATTTTTCTAGTGCAATCACCGATGGGATGATGGAGTAATTAATAGATTACAACATTGATTTTGAGTTTAGGTATTCCTCTTTCTTGGTTCACTTAATTTTACACCAAAACACTAAAATTATCAAAGGATATTTGTCACTCAGTAAGTTTGATGTGACGGGGTTATACAAGCCAGTTTCATCATGGACTTATGTGCTTTCGAAAACATTGGAATACTATTCATTTTTTGATTATTTCCTAGAACTAGTACTATTGGATTTGTATCCACACCCTCCAAGTAGGTTCTCCCCTTAAGTTTTGGAATGGATTAAGAGCCACCAAACCTCGGTGGATTATTTTTTTGGGGAAAAATTTTATTTCATCAGGTTTCACAGTTTTATTGGGGAGCATTTTAGGCTTCTTAAGTTTGTAATAAACAAAACCTTTGCTTTGGAGGCATGCTGATAGGGAACCATTATCCATAAATATTATGGAAATGGGAGACACAAAAAATAACTCTACATGCTTCCTCTTTTCCATCGGCAAAATTCAAATAATGCTTGTAAAGCGAGAAGAATAGGATGTCCTGACTAGCAAGTTGGCATGCCTTGGATTGTTCCTCATTTGTGATAATTTGAAGTACAATCTTGATAAGTGCCTCCCAAACGAAAAGCACAAAGAGCGGGAGTATTTTGAGTCAAGGAAGAACCCAACCAAGGAGAGGATAGAGGTATACATAGACCTGGATTTCATACCATTTAACCAACCCTTATGGCTCAATTTCTATCCCAGGGTGGAAAATTCTGACAAAGTACCCCAATCGGCCAATCCCTTAAAATGTAGTTAAAGAAGTTAGGATGGTCAGAAAGAAAGAAGGTTAATTCCTAGAGGTACCAACAAGAAATCAAGAACCTCAATAGCCTATATGGAGAAGTTAGGTCAAAAAATGAGTAGTTCGACCAAATATATGATGTTGAGCCTTAAACTAATGATAGTAATCCTAAATCAGATCAAGAGATTGAGTTAGAGCAAGTTGCACTCTACACCTCCTACCCTTAGGAGCTCAATGTAGTAAAAGGAAAGGAACAAGGATCAAAATATAAACAATCATAGATCATATCCTCTACCAACACCCTAATAAAGGGTAAGAGGACTTTATTGTCTCCAAGGAGATCTGTTGTAGCTAAAGGGGCCCAAGGGTCAATGAGATTAACCGCCAAGGAATCTGAATCAAATAGTTCAGTCCTTTCAAAGAGGATATGAGTCCAAGACTTAGGCAGAATAGGAATCAAGCAGAGGAGAAGAAGAGGTGGACTCCTCTTTGCTAGGATTTTTAACTTCAATGGTCTGGGTAATTCTTGTGCCCAACCTCCTTCCTTCTACTACTTCTTTGGTTGTTCCTCTCCATCATCTACTAAAGGGAACTGTCCATCTGTGGGTTTTGACATCCTCATCATTAATATGCCCCTGACCATATTCAACAATGAACCCCATGAAGAAACCCCACATGTTGAATGTTTATCTCCTGCTTCTACCATAATTGATTCTTTAATTGGCTTGTCAAGGGAACCCATTGAAAACAATGATATATCCATGTTGCAAGTTTCACCATCCCTATCTACCTCCCAAAAAATGCCTCTTTTTCCACCCACTTCCCCTTTACTCTGATGGGTGCCCCTCCTTCCTAGTCCACACATGGCATCCCACCCTTTTCAATGATAACGCTTCCTTTCACCTCTCCACAACATTAGACGGTCGAAGCCTCTCCTTTCATAACCCTTTTTAGTCTACCTCCTAGTTTTTTGCTTGCTAGAAAGAAAATTGATTCTCCATGAAGTCTTCAAACTCATATTAAAGTAACAAGGTAGGCCCAACAAGCAAGAAATCAAAAAATGCGAGGAAAGGCTGTGATAAACCTAGCTACCTAGAAGGTGGAGGCTTGTTTTGATGAAGAGTAGAATGCTCTACTGATTGCAGCTATGTGGCCATGGGAATCCAAGCCAGAAGGAGAAATGCAATTTGAGGATTATGACGTCCAGGTTGTGGGTCTAAATTTAAGTGAGACCATTTCTCATGACAAGGTGATTTTGGCTAAAGAAACTTAGAAGGTGGTCTACACCAACTATGAAAAGCTGGAAAAAATGTTGAAGAAGCGTGAAGTAGCATTGGAAAATGTAAAGGACATAGTGGAAAGACTAAGAAGAAAAAATAAAAGTTAAAGATTTGGAGATGGCTGACTTAAGATAGTTATAGGGTTAGTAGGGTGAAGCAACTAGGTTGGTTAAAGAGGCCCAAAGTGAGAAGGGCCAGTTCCATGCTGAGGTAGAAAGATTGAAATATGAGATCACGGTTGAACGTGAAACAAATGTAGAGCATCAACAAAGACAGAGGAAGCTAGAAACAAATGCAACTGAGGAAAATGCTATATATAATGGGCCAAAAAAAGAGCTACAGGAGATGGATCAAGGAAAGAAGGATATGCAAAAGGAATTAGATAGCATCCAATCTCAAGCATCTAAAAATCTTTAGAAGGCCTAGGTGGAAACAAAAAAGGAATGATTAGGGGGAAAATAGGGTTTACCAAAATGAATTGATCAAGATGATAAACCACTATGCTTTCCACCCTAATATTATGTGATTTTGTGTGTGATAAGATTTAAATAAAAATAAAAAACTAACCCTAACTTTTATATCAACTATGAGGGAAGTTTTTATAGCTCAAAATGGTGTGTACCTTGCTGTAAGAAGCTTGTTTTTAGGTCACAAAGGAATCATTCACTTTTAGTGGTGAATGGGTCCCTATTAAGGTTTCTAAAACTAATATCTGGGTTATTTTCCTTGATGTTTTCACTTTGAGATCCTCTGTTGTCAGCTCTGAAAACCTATAATAAATTTTGTAGCTCCAATTCTTTGTTCTTGCACTATAAAGGCCAATCTTGCAACTTGACAAATTTAACAATTTTTCTCTAAAATTCTTCTCCACTTGATCTTCAACCTGTAAATATGCAAACACACACTCAAGAGGATAAAAAATTGTTTATTGTTAGTGAATAGGGATTTTCCTAAGTCAAACCCCATTTAGGTAATTAAACCAAATGTTGAAATAAGGAAATTGAAGAATGAAACATGAAATATGTAATTGATGATACCTTGGATATTTTCCTAGACTGTACATTTACAATTTAACATGTGGTGTCCATGAAGAATGTAGATCTTGATCCTTGAATAAGATTTAAAAAAATTCTTGCAAGTAGATCTTCAATGCTATATCCACTATCTTAGCTCAACAACATGAATGAATGCACTATTCCTTAGACATGATGAAATGATCTTGACCTATTGCAATAAAATTTTGATAATATTCCTTGAACATGACTTTGAAATTCTCTTGTAAGACTCTAATGCTTGAAAAAATAAATTCCTAGGCCTCTTATAAACTTGCTAGGAGAAACAATGTGAATTAACCCCTTATTTATACTAAACCTAGAGATTAACATCAAAATTCAAACAATTCAAGCTGACACTAGATATGGAAATGAATATTACTAAAATCCCAGCAAAATAAAATTCAAAAAGGAGGTCCTCATCAAGCGAGGACCCATTCGCCACCAAGGGCGAATGGGTCTTGGCACAAGTTTCTAGGACCTTTCCTTCGGGGGGTGAAATAACATCAGAAACCCATGTCAAATGTGCAAGGAAAGGAAGGTCATACAGAAAGGAGGACCCATTCGCCACCTAGGGTGAGCAGATCCTAGCACCAATTTCTAGGACCTTGATTTTTCCCAATTAAATGTTTTACAATTTGAATTATGGCTGTCAGGATGGATCCTCAAAAGGTGTCATAAATATGGCTTAAATTTGAATTAAAGGGGCTAAATAACACTAATTAACCATAATTAATTAATGAGACCCTAAAGAAGTGTGAAACTATGTTACAACACTTTATAGAACCTTAAATAAGGTACATTTTAGGTACATTTTATTTGAAAGGGGCCCAATATCAATGTGAATGTGTACAAAACATTACAACATTAGACCTAGGAAAAATTAGGCTAATCCAATGAAAATTATTCACAAATTAAGGAAAAGGGATACTTTTTTTGTTACTACATTTTTCCCCCACTTTACTAAGAGGATGACCCCATTTCGAACCCACACTAAAGTAGACATTCAAGACATTTAAGTATCCAGCCATAACAAAGATAGATAGGCATACCCTAACAAAGGCCAAGAAAAATAAAGGAAAACAAAAGGATCAAGCACAACCATTCCAATGCGATGTGAAATCGGGTTGCTTGTCTGTAACATACACTGCTCACTCTAGGATAGTGGAATCTTAGTCTGTCCACTAGGTGAGTTGTCCCAGAATATGTATATGCTCATTTGGGGTAGTGGAACTCAATCTGTCCACTAGGTGAGTTTTCCCAATGAGGTGGAAAATGAGAAAATTATATTAGCCTCTCATACCATACCAAAGTTATCCTCCTGAAAAATTTGATAAGGAACCACAATGTAATGCTTTTTTTTTATAAATGTGATTCATAGGTAAGTGGTGAGATCAAGTTTGGTTCTAAAAAATAACCAACAGATTGGCGACTCTACTAGGGATCAGACTTGAGAAAATTTTAACAGATGATCATTTTTCCTTAAAGAGTCATTGAAGTTTCAAGTCAAAGTGTAACTAGAGATTCATTATTGTGCAATTCACATTCCCCATCCAAGTCGAACCAATAGATTTGCAACTTTGTTGGGGACATTGCTAAGTCCAATATCTCTAGGTAGTTTTGGAAAAGTCAAAGTCAAATATTTTAATTATTCTTAAATGCTTGGAGAACAATTGGTTCAAATTTTCATCATAGAAGCCATGTCTAGTTTTATGCTTCAAATTGTGGTTCATTCTTCCAACTTGTGTTGGGTTATGTTCAAATTTTTATTTAATATTCCAAGTGTAACCCCAAAGTGTGATAAAGTTTTATTTTCTAGTATCCTGGGTGGCGACTCTGAAGTCTTTCATGCCAGTGCGAGAATAATTTACAAGAGAGAACATGAGAGAGAATTCTAAGAAATAATTTGGCCCCATGGTGAAGACTAAATGTCACACAAAGAAGCATCCTAAACAAAAGATGCAGCCTGAGCATTCAAAGGATAAGCAACCCACCAGGTAAAGAATATGCTAAATCAAGTAAGTCTACTGAACTTTCCGCTAATGCATCTCCTTCTTTTAATAATGAGGTAAATAGTGAAAACACTCATGAAGAAGCACATGAAGTTGAGACACATAAGGTAGATCAAGTAAGCTCTCCCATTGAGGAAGTATTTTACAATGAACTTGATGTGTCAAGAGAAGAAGATAGGTGGGAGTTCTTGGAGAAGAATCAAAAGTTCTCAGAACATTTAACTCCTAGGGTTGGATATGTTTTCAATGGTGGTAATTTTAAGCCAAGAGGTGAAACTAAAAATGAATAATTACACCAATCCCTTGAGGAAGAACTAGCTAATCTTGATTTATTTACCCCCAATCCAAGTGAGTTTGGAGATATCCTTGAAAATGAAGAAGACATAGCTAAATATATCGAATCTTTAGAAGAGGAATATCTTAGGCTTAAGGAAGAAGAAGAACGTAGGCTTAGGGAGTTGAAGGGGAAAAGAGAAAGGGAGTTAAAAGAAAAGGAAGATATAATTAAGGCTAAGATGCAAGAAAGAGATGCTCAAAGGCAAAGGATATAAAAGATGAGAGAAGAAGCGAGGTAGAAATAATTTCAAGAAAATGTTTCTAGATTTGCTACTAAAATGACCCCTGATCAACCTAAGGTGACCATTCAAAAGGGAACCTCTGCTGCAAGAACTTATACTACACCTATTGCAACTTCCAAAGCCTCAAGTCCTTCTGGTATTGCTAAGAAATCACAACATGTGGACCATGGGTAGAGGCCCATTTATTAGTTAAAGAAAACTAGCTTTAATACATTTATTACCAGTACCAACACAAGTACCAATACTTCATCTATTAATACTTCCACCCAAAATGCTAAGATTGATCCTACCCTATCCATTGCACCCCAAACTTCAAGATCCTAAGATTATAGTTGGAAAATGATAAGTTACTGCAAGAGTTGAAGAAAACTAAAATGGAAGATTCAAATGCAAAAATAGCTAGAAAGATTTATTTTCTTAAGATCTTCATACCAGACCCAGAAGCTTGAAGCTCTCAACATACTGATAGTGAATCACAAAAGAATAAGTCTGAGGGACATACTTCCAATGCAAGTGGTAGTGGGGATTAGGTGGTGGAGGTAGAGGAAATGATAAAAGTAAATTTTTTTTTTTTGAAGATGATGAGGGGAAGAAGAAAGGATGTGGTAATAATAATAATGGAGATGGAAAAGGTAAGAACAAGAATCAATCTAATGATTGAAAAGATGATGATCCTAGAAATGCTCATAGAGACCAAGCTACCAGGAGACTGATGCAATAGGAGTTCTCCTGTCGAGAGAATTGTGTCTTGGGAAGAGTTTAAGAGGCTATTTAGAGAATGGTATGGTGATAAAAATGACTCAAGGTTCCTTCTAAACAATTTTAATAATATTGTCAAAATTTCTACTGGAAGTGTGGTAGATTTGAATGTAATATTTCAAAAGGCCATGAACCAGTTACCTCCACACTTGAGATTAAGTGACAATGTATGCTTGGTGAACTATTCCAATTCCTTTAATGCAAAGATGAGTTATCTCTTGCTAGATAAAAATGCTCAAACATTGAGAGAGGCTTATAAGATTGCCATCCATATTGATATTATTTGCAAAGTGACTAGTAAGGTTGGGAGAAGAGACAATGTAAAGATCCCCAATAATCCAAAGAAAGAGGATAAACATTCTGGTGCTAAAGGAGGTACCCTTTAGGATAAGATTGATGATTTCATGAAAAATATGAGTGACAAAACTACAAGGTAAGAAAATGCTCTATCAAATGAAAAATCCAATTATCATAAGAATGAAAGACCTCCTCAATTGCAAGATCATCCATATTGTAGTGTTGAAAAAAGGGTCCTTTGACATTTTTCACACTCGTTTCAGTCCTTCTTATGGATTTTGGCTTAAAGTGTTGTGAGACACTTTCACATTTTGCTAGGTTTTTCATTAATAATTGGGCTTTCTTATTCTTTAATTGGCCCCATTTTGCATCCACAGGCCTTATTTGTGTATTTTCTAGAATAGTCTTGAAAAATATAATTAAAATATCAAAATCCTAAAACCCACCTTAAATTCCTAAGGTGGGACTCATTCACCATTATGGGTGAATGAGTCCCCTTAGGTGGGATCCATTCAACCAGGGTGGCAAATGAGACCCCTTTAACTCAAAATTCAAATTTAATTCAAAATTCTTATGGGTTTTTATTCTCTAATATCCAAGGTCGGCCTGTAGTGTTGTAATTTTGGGAACTATTACATAATTGAGTATAAATAGAAGGTTCTTTCACTCATATTCTCACCTAGCAAATTTTACAAGCATTCATGTGTATAGTTCAAAAGAGCATTTGAGCATTCCTAAGAGCATTCAAGGCATTTCAAAGGTAGATTATCAAGCATTCAAGAACTTCTTCAAGTTTCTTTCATCATGTCAATAATTGTTTGCATCGTGTTGTTTTAGAGCTAAGGTCATGTGCAGGATCATGGTATGCCAAACAGGCCCTTAAGTGGCAAAAAATTCAGAAAAATCAGTGTTAGGCAACTTGACGTAAATATTTGAATAAGTTATCTATATTATTTAAAAAATATGTAAGAATAGAATTTGTAGAAAATTGAATGTAGTTTCTAAAATACTAGGTTTATTTAAAAATAAATAAAATCTATTTGGTGAAAATTTGAAATTTCAATGTAGTAGTACTTAAATTTCAGGGAAAAATAAGAGGTAATGTCTGCCCGACCACTAACCATAATAAAATGATAATTATTTTTTGTAAGATTTTATATATAAGTAGAGGACTCATTTCAGATGTGATGCATATTTTGTGTAATTTTTTTTCTAAGTAAATAATTAATAAATTTTTATTACAACTTTAGAAAATATAAAACTTCGTCTGCCTCGACTCACCTTAACGGTCAAAATTCATGAAATTTAATTTTCTTTTTTTAATCCTATAGTATGTAAAGCATAAACTGAATTTATGTTTTGGATTCAAAAATATGATAATCTTGTTGAAAGTTATAGATGTTTTCAATCAAAATTTTATCGATCAGGACTTTAGTTGTAATTCTAATAGAAAATGAATAATAATTATTTATTAAATTAAAATTAAATCATAATTTATATTTTTGGAAAGCTGAGAATCTCCTCTAAAAACCCTTTTCATTTCATTAATTTTGGGTGAAAACAAAGTCGTCAGCCACATACCCTACAAATATTGCCACTTTTTGGCATACCATGATCCTGCACATACCCCTAACATTTGTGATGTAGGATTGTGTGATTCAAGCAAGCATTACATCAACATCAAGCAATATTTCAAGTCAACATCCATTGGATCCAATACTTACATGTTTGCAACACCTTATTGCTAGGGTTTGGTGAGTCACAACATAATTTTTTGTTCATTTATCATTCTCTATTCTATTTCATTTCATTTTAAGGGTTTGATTACCAACAAGGGGTTTGACTGAGGCAAACCCCTATTCACTAACCCCCACAACATTTTCCCATCTTTGCATGTGATTTGCAGGCCTAGGTTATAGATTTTTCAAGGATCAATATTGGAAAATTTGTCACCAAGTTGTCAAAGTTGCTAACAAGCCTTGGAGAAAGTCTATAGGCTGAATTTTGTAGTTTTAGATCTGGAAACCAGTTAGGAAGAGCAAAGCAGACCGAGAGACACATAATCCAATTTTGAATTTCTAGAAATCCAAAAGTGGACTGATTCACCACTATTGGCTAATGAGTCCCACTATACAAGCTTGAACATGATTTTTGCATATCTAAGTACCCTTTTGGCTGAAACCTACTCTTGCACATTCTCCAAAAAATTGGACTGATTCACCTAGCCTAGCGTATAGTCCCAGTCAACTTCAACATCATAAATTTTAGTGATCCAGAGATCCATTCCATCTCCAACAAGTCTCTAGGTCCACATCTCCAGTTTCACAACTTTCTGTTACATTTTACTTGGATTCTTAGCTCATTTAGTATTAGTTTACATATCACAATGTGTTTTCAAACATTTTGTATTTTCCAAGTTTACACTTGGTAGTGAACCCTCATTTGTTGTTATTTTTTCCCTAGAACCCTCCCTTTGTTAGATTTCAATCTCCTTTGCATTCAAATATCAAGGGTTTGTTCTTGAGTGAATGTAGAGTTTTGTCCCCTTTCATTTTAGGTTGCAAAACCCTAGAAGTGAAAGTGAGAGCACAAAATTTTCTTATTCATTTTGGTGAACCTACATATAGATCATTATATTTCTGATTTGGAGTGCATTTACTTCATAGATATAGAGTGCATTAACATTGTATTACCTTTTGTTTGCATTCTAGGGTTTCAAACTTTGCATTAGTGAAAAGTTCATTTAACTTGCATTATTGCACTTAATTTCATTAAAAAATAGTAAAATTCTACATTTTCATTTTAGGCTTGCATCAAAAAAGTTAAAAAGCATAAAAATCAATTAAAAAATTCTAAAAAATTTCAAAAAAATTACTACCTGGACTCATTCGCCACCTTGGGCGAATCAATTCCTTTGCATAATTTTCACTGCATTTTATGGCATTTATAGTTTAGTTTCTCCTTTTTTTTTGTTCTTATCTCTCTGTTTCAGGTTGCAAATTTTATGTTTCATTCAATTCATTGCATCTAGCTTAATTTCATTCATCTTGTTCATTGCTTAAAATCAATATTGCATTGTTGCATAGTTTAGCACTTGAAATTTGCATCATGGATATGTGTTTTAATAAGCTTTGGATGTCATTAAAATCCTTAGTAGATATGTCAAGTTGTGCCTTTGGAAATGACCCTAATGACATTGAACTCACTCATGCTCCTTCAACTTCTAATGCATGTCCTCCTCGTGATGTTGACATCATTGGAGAAGATGATGACAACATGAATACATTCCTTAATAATTGTCTTGACAAACTTGAAGCTAATGCATCCTTTTATCCATCCACAAGCCAACCAAATCCTCATACCCTACCACCTCTTGAGATGTTTGGTTACTTACATCCTGAAACAAAAGTTGAGCCTAACTTCCCCACAATAGGTGAACCTAGTTCTTCTAGACATGCAAACACTCAACCATGTTATGATAATAAAGTAACAATCACTCCAATTAACCTTGAAGAAACATATGGAAAAGGATTCACAAGCTTGACCAAACAAGGATGTGATACAACAAATGAACATGAAATTCATTAACTCTTAGAACAAAAACCAATGGATGAAAAAAAGGGGTTGGGATATCAAGATCCCCCTCATAATAGCAAGCCTCCTAAAGAATATCTAAGGCTTTGTGATGATGGTACAATGATCTTTGATTCCCCTCTCGATCTCAACATCCTCCTTCCTAGAGAGCAACCATTGATTAACAATAATGACAAGGATGAGAGGATAAATTTGGGTCCTCCTCCCTCAATTAGAGAGAAGGGTGAATCTATCAAACATAAGACACCTTACAAGTTCAAAAAATTGAAATCTCCTTGCCCACCACCTGAAAGTGAACAAAAATTACAAATTCTTGTCAACCAAGGATTAATACTATGACCACCTATGAACTGACTTGTGCTATATCCTAAAGATGAAAAAGTTCCACATTGTGCATATCATTGAGCTCTTGGACATGGTAATGATGAGTGTCATGCATTGAAATAAATATTGAGCAAGTATCACTTCAATGGAAATAATTTATATATAGTGATCACACAACATACTCTCCTACTCTTTGTCATGTAATAGTTGTAGAACATTCTCTTCTCATTATTGCACATGACCTTTCCCATCACCTACCCCGGCTCATTCTTGTCTCTCACTCAATGGGTCCAAGAAATTGTTAGCCTTGTGTTAGTAATGCATTTTTTGTTGTCCCTTTAGTTCACATCTACACAAACTGAGATTGGGAGGTAGTTGACTTGCATTTTCCTTACTAGTCTTTTTCATTTTCTCTTTCTTTTTTCATTTTATTTTATGTGATTGCATGTGCATAATGTGATCCCCCGTGATGTTTTGTTTGATGTTCTCTCTTTGTGACATTCCTCTATTTGTAACTTCATTCTTCTCTATGTCATGCATCACTTTCACCTTTTTATCTTTATATTTTCCTTTTGGGGATGATGCAAGGCATCAAGACATTCATGTCTCCTTCATGTTGACCCAAAAGGATTTATTTTTCTCTCCCTTTTCATTTTATCTCTTTTTCTTATGTTTTCCTTTTTGGGATGATGCAAGGCATCTAGACATCAATGTCTCCTTCGTGTTGACCCAAAAGGATTTCTTTTTCTTTTCCTTTTCATTTTATCTTTATCTTTTTCTTGTGTTTTCCTTTTGGGGATGACGCAAAGCATTGAAACATTCATGTCTCCTTCATGTTGACCCAAAAAAAATTCCTTTTCCTTCCTTTTCCTTTTCCTTTTTCCTTTTCCTTTTCCTTTTTCCTTTTTTCCTTTTCCTTTTCCTTTTCCTTTTCCCTTTCTCTTTCATTTGTCTTGTGTTTTCCTTTTGGGAATGATACAAGGCGTCAAGACACCCTATGTCTCTTCCATGTTGACCCAAAAGTTTTTTCTTTGTTTTCGCTCTCTTTGTGTCATTCTACTAGTTCTATGTGTATTTGGGGGATGATGATAGTTCCAAGCTCTCTAAAAACATTGCAGCAAAGAACATACTGACCCCAAATCCATAGATCCCTTGTGTGTTTGGTTTTTTCATTTTGGGGGAAACCCCTTTCTTTTATTTTTCTCTTGCATGGTGTAACTTTACTTGGAAACATATGACTTGGCATAGGGCTTTCCAAGTTGGTTCTCATGTCTTCTTTTTATTAGCATTTTTCATTTTCTACTATAAAGTAATTGCTCATAGTATGGTGTTTAGCAATTCCTTTAAAGTGAGGGCATACATTGGCATTATTCTTTTGCATTTTCCTTTTTTTGATTCCTAGTGTAGCCTTATTACTTAATACAATGCATTTTTCTTGCTTTGTGGATGACATTAGGTGTGATTTATGTAACATCATGAAAACAAAGTGGATTAAAGCAATAAAAATGCAATTTAAACTTGAATGTAAACTAAAGCTAAACAAAAAAGCACAAAGGAAAGAATAAATGAAAAGATCTCACCAAGCATCAATATAGTTCCATGAATAACCTTTTTTGTCCTTCTCCATTTTGCCGTGATAACATTCTTTCCCTCAGATTTCTCTATGCAAGTATAACCTATGATAGTGATTTAGCAAAACATCAAAGATTCAGATAATATATTTCTTCCAAAAGTCATAAGATTTTGAAGGGAGTAACAATGATGAAGGTCAAGCCAATTTATAGAAAACAAGGTTTTCAAATGATAGGTTTAGATTGAAAGATAGATGAACGATTCAAATTAAAGATTATGACATGCATTGAGATTAGTGTCAATAGTGACTCGAGTGATAAAGCATAAAAGGTGGGAATTAAGATTAAATTATAATTTAATCTTTAGTTGAAAGTGTTTGAAACTTAGAAGAATAATGATTGCATGTAAAGGATAAACATTGAATAGAAGAAATAGTATGTTTGAATGCACAAAATAGATCAATTAATTAAATAAAGTCATTTAATTAATAAACATGTGCATGCAAAAGAATTAAAAAAAGATAACTGACTGATTAAATCAAGATGTCTCTCCATCAAAAATAGAAAAATATTAGATTAGGAGATAATAAACTGATTTAATTTGATCTCGACTTAAGTGATAATGAGTAATTAGATAACTAAGTGATTACCTAATTATAGAAGAATATGCCAGGAATAATTATTTTTATGAATTAAATGATTATTTAATTCAACATTCGAAATTAGAAGATTAAATTAAATAAATAAAGATTTATTTAATTGACTGCAAAAAAGGTTTAAAGAATAATTAAATAATTAAAGTGATTATTTAATTATAATTGAGAGTGTGATAAGAATAAATTAAATAAGAATTAATTTAATTTCAGACAAATAATAAAGAGAATTAGCGACATAATTAAATAAATAATATTTATTTAATTAATTAGGATTGAATAAAGGTAAAAATGAATGAATTAAATAATTAAATTTATTTAATTAATAGATGAGAAATGACTTTAGAAAATAATTAAATAATTAACATTATTTAATTATAACAATGAAGGTACAAATTATGAAGAAATTGAAGTCGCAGGCTTAGGAGAATTTTTCAGTGTCTACAATTTCCTTCAGGAGCATGATCTCTCTTAGCATATTACATTCCTCTTAGTGGCCTAATGCGATGCACTGCATCCCCTAAGTTACAAATTTTCTATTCTTTGATTGGTCCTCTCTTGGAGATATTAGGTACAATGTTCCCTAAGTTAAAGACCTCACATGAACTAAGCAAGAATCCTCTGAACATTCCTTTTCATGTTGTATTTCTCATTTGTTATATGGCCACCTTGCATAGCACATCTTGCATGCCTTTGGAGCCATCCTGTTTGTTCATGAGCTCCAAGCATACAAATTTTTGCTTGTCTCATGAAGCTCAAAAGACCAATTTTCTTTGTGTGGCACCTTATTAAAGTTATCAAGAAATATAGCTTTGGTATAGTTGAGTAGGAATCCCAATCTGAGACATGAATTTCCCCATAGCCACTTGCATGTGTGTGAGTGCATACCACCCATGAGTGTATGTTTCTCACCTTTTAAGACATCTCATCTAGTAGACAACCAGAAGTTTTGTCACCTTAGAGTGAGTATGCATTTTTCCAAACAAATAGCCTAGATTTGATCCACATCGTGATGGACAAATGATCGAATATTGATATGATTATTTTCTTTCTTTTCTTTCTTTTCATCTTTGGTAGTGGATGATTGGCCTTCTTGCTACTCTTTATATCATTACTTTTATGTGTGTTCCTTTGTGCTTATGTTTGGTTTTCTATGGGATCTTGATCTTGGGGACTTGATCATCTCTCTTAATTGTTGTTGTCTCATCTTGCCAGTATTAGTTCATTGGAACCCCTCTTGGTGTGTGATTGTCTACTTTAGTGTGAGATTGAAGCAAGTTCATCCTCTCACTAAAGTGGGGGCTAAATGTAGTGTCAAAAAAAGGGTCCTTTGACATTTTTCACACTCATTTGGGTCCTTCTTATGTATTTTAGCTTAGTGTTGCCTTGATTTAGTGTTGTAATGTGGATAGCACATTCACATTAGGTCTTGGGCCCTTGTGAACTAAAAGGATTCAAATAGTACCTTATTTAAGTCTTGTAAAGTTTTGTAACATACGTTCACATTTTTCTAAGGTCTTGTCAATAAAATAACCTCTTTTCATCATTTACCAAGCCTTATTTCAAAGTGTTGTAAAGTGTTGTGATAGGATTTCACATTTTCCTAAGTTTTTTATTAATAATTGGGCTTTCTTATGCTTTAATTGGCCCCATTTTGCATTCCACAAGCCTTATTTATGTGTATTTTTGAGAATAGTCTCAACAAATATCATTTAAAATATCAAAATCCTGAAACCCACCTTAAATTCATAAGGTGGGACTCATTCTCCATTATGGGTGAATGAGTCCCATTAGGTGGGACCCATTCACCCATGGTGGCAAATGAGTCCCCTTAAACTCAAAATTCACATTTAATTCAAAATTCTAGTGGGTTTTTATTCTCTAAGATCCACTTGATTGACTTGTAGTGTTGTATTTTTGGGAATTATTGCATAATTGAGTATAAATACAAGGTTCTTTCACTCATATTCTCACCTAGCAAATTCTACAAGCATTCATGCATATAGTTCACAAAAGCATTCAAGGTATTTCAAGGGCATATTATAAAGCATTCAAGAGCTTCTTCAAGTGTCTTTCATCCTGTCAGCGATTGTTTGCATCATGTTGTTTTAGAGCTAGCATTTGTGATGTAGGATTGTGTTATTCAAACAAGCATTACATCAACATCAAGCAAGATTTCAAGTCCACATCCATTGGAGCCAATAATTACTTGTTTGTAACACCTTATTGCTAGGGTTTGGTGAGTTTCAATATCATTATTTGTTCATTTATCATTCTATATTCTATTTCATTTCATTTCAAAGGTTTGATTACCAACAAGAGGTTTGACCAAGGAAAACCCCTATTCACTAACCCCCACAACATTTTTCCCTCTCTTTGCATGTGATTTGTAGTCCAAGGTTGCATATTTGTCAAGGAGGAAGATTGGAAAGGTTGTTACAAAGTTTTCAAAGCAATCCAAAGTTATCAATGTTGCTAACAAGCCTTGGAGAAGGTCCACAAGCTTAATTTTCTAGTTTTAGATCCAAAAACCAGCCGGGAAGAGAAAATCAAACCGAGAGCCACATAATCAAATTTTGAATTTCTAGAAATCTAGAAGTGGACTAATTCACCACTATTGGTGAATGAGTCCCACTCTACAAGCCTGAACAAGATTTTTGTAGATATGAATACCCTTTTGATTGAAACCTACTCTTGCACATTTTCTAGAAAACTAGAGTGATTCACCCAGCCTAGTGTATGAGTCCCAACTAGCTTCAACATCAAAATTTTCAATGATCCAGAGCTCCATTCCATCTCCAACAAGTTTCCAGGTGCACATCTCCATTTTCACATCTTTTTGTTACATTTTACTTGCATTCGTAGGTCATTTAGTATTATTTTGCATATCACACTGGGTATGTGCAAAATCATCATGGAAAAAATAGGCCCTTAAGTGGCAAAAAATTTAGAAAAATAAAAGTTAGGCAACTTGACGTAAAAATTTGAATAATTTATCTATATTATTTCAAAAATATGTAAGAATAGAATCTATAGTAAATTGAATTTAGTTTCTAAATTAATAGATTTGTTTCAAAAACAAAAAAAATCTGTTTGGTGAAAAGTTGAAATTTCAATGTAGTAGTCCTTAAATTTAAGGGAAAAATAAGTAGGTGTCTGTCTGACCACCCTAACCACAATAAAATGATAATATTTTTTCTATAAAATTTTAGATATAAGTAAAGGAATCATGCCCCAATTTGATGCATATTTTTTTGTACTTTTATTCCAAGTAAATAATTAATTATGAATTTTTTATTACAAATTTTTTAAAAATATAAAAAACTTGTATGTTTGACCACCTTAACTTGATAAAAAATTTATGAAATTCAATTTTTATTTTTATAATCCTATACTATGCGAAGCGTAGAATGTGACGCATATTTTGGATTCAAAAAATGTGATACTGTTTGAAAGTTATAGATGTTTTTCAATTAGCCTATAAATCAGGAATTTAGTCATAATATGAATAGAAAATGAATAATAATTACTTATTAAATTCAAAGTAAAGAATAATTTATATTAGTGGAAAGCAAAGAATCTCCTTTAAAAACCCTTTTTGTTTCATCAATTTTGGGTTAAAAAATAGTCATCAGCCACATACCTATCATATTGCCACTTTTTGGCCCATCACGATCCTACACATACCCCACTATATTTTCAAACATTTTGCATTTTCCAAGTTTTCACTTGGTGGTGAACCCTCATTTGCTATTATCTTTTTCCTAGAACCCTCCCTTTGTCAGATTTCAATTTCCTTTGCATTGAAATCTCAAGGGTTTGTTCTTGACTGAATAGTGGAGTTTTGTCCTCTTTCCCTTTAGGTTGCAAAACCCTAGAAGTGAAAATGAGAGCACAAAATTTTCTTACTCACATATAATATAAACTAGACTAATGGGAATCCCATTCCTAACAATTAGAGAAATGCTCAAAATAAGGTTCCTTTGGATCCTTTGCAGAAGAACTCAACCAATTTTACTATGGTTTGTCAAATGCCACATTCTCCCCACCAGTGTGTAGTTGCAAAGATAGTTGAAGATTAACAAAGTATGCTATAAGATTATGATTAGTCTCAAGAGGATGATGTTGATGTCAATATGATCATGGATGGTTTTGATTTTGTTGATAATGAATGCTCTTCTAGCATGGAGTCTCATGAAATGGATGTGGATGATCAAAGGCATATTGCTAGTGCATATCATCAACAATTCCTCTCTGACAAGGATGATGATAGTGATAATGAAATATATAATTTGTTAGCAACTAAAGATAATGTGTCCTTGAGGAGACCTTATGACGAGGAAATTGCAAGATATGGGTATGTGCATGATCATGATGGGCCAAAAAGTGGCAATATGATGGGTATGTGGCTGATGAATTTCTTTTTACCAAAAATTGATGAAAGGAAAAAGGGTTTTTAAAGGAGATTCTCAACTTTCCACTAATATAAATTATGCTTTACTTTAAATTTAATAAATAATTATTATTCATTTTATATTTGAATTATGACTAAAGTCATTGATAGGTGATTGAAAAAAATCTATAGATTTCAAATAGTATCACATTTTTGAATCCAAAACATCGTCACATACTATAGGATTAAAAAAATTGAATTTCATGAAGTTTTGACAAGTTAAGATGGTTAGACATGCAGGTTTTATATTTTTAAAAGTTGTAATAAAAAATTCATAATTGATTATTTACTTGGAAATAAATTACAAAAAATATGCATCACATTGGGACATGAGTCCTCTACTCATATCTAAAATCTTATAAAAAATATTATCATTTTATTGTGGTTAGGGTGGTCGACAAACAACATCTTATTTTTTCCCTAAAATTTAAGTACTACTGCATTGAAATTTCAAATTTCCACCAAATAGATTTTTATTTTTAAATAAACCTAGTAGTTTAGAAACTACATTCAATTTTCTATAGATTCTATTCTTACATATTTTTGAAATAATATAGATAACTTATTCAAAATTTTACATCAAGTTGCCTAACTCTATTTTTTTCTAAATTTTTTGCCACTTAACGACCTATTTTTTCCATGAGAATCCTACACATATCGATATATAGTGGCCTTTCCTTCTCAAGAAAAATTTCATATCATCTAAGGAATAGAACAATAGGTGGTTACCAGGGTAGTCTTGATGGAATCTTTATAAAAGAAAAAAATGGGAATGGTAAAGAGAAAAAAGAAAAATATGATGACAAAGCAGAAGCAGCCAAAGCTAAGTAAAGTAGGGGAGATAAGATTTGGGCTAAGAATTGTGATAAACCGAAAGTAGATGGAGAGATCAAGTCACCTACTATGAATAAAAAGCCACAAAAGCATAATTTTGAAGCAACAAGAAAAGATACGAAGCCCAAGGCTGAAGGAATAAAGAATCAACAAAAGGAGAGTGGTACAAAAAAAGGTACAATCCCAATTGAATTACCTAAATACACTCATGTTGACATGTTTCAATTGCTTATTTAAGTGAAATTTTATGTCCCTTTGCTTGAGATGATGAGAATAGATGACCACAAACAAAAGGCAATAACCCTTATCAATGGTGCTACTATAGCCTGTAATGACTTAGTGGTCTCCACTCCACCCAAAGTGAGTGAGAAGGAAAAGAAGGATAAAAATATTGAGGGAGTAATCATTGAGATCCCTCATATCTTTCTAGGTAATTTTTTCATAGCCTATCCTGGAAAGATAGACCCATTCTTCCTCGCATTGATAGTTGATGAAAATTTTCTTAAAAAATGTATTATTGATTATGGAGCATCCAATAACATAATTCTAGCCAAGATTATGGAGGCATTGAGACTAAAATTTGATAGTACCCATGGCAAGTGTTATTCTATGGACTCAAGGGAAGTACCTATGATTGGTATAATCAATGAGCTTCCCTATAGATTAGCCACTTATCCAAAGAAATAGTTTAAGATGAGTGTGGTGGTGTAGACACTGAAAAAGTCTACTTTTTCTATTTCGTTTGGGTCCTCCTTGTGATTTTGGCTTAATTGTGCCTTGATTTAGTGTTGTAATGGGGATAACACATTCACATAAGGTCTTGGGCCCTTGTGAACTAAAAATAATTCAAGTGGTACCTTACTTAAGTGTTGTAAAGTGTTGTAACACACTTTCAAAATTTTCTAGGATCTTATTAATATATTTCACCTAAACAACCTCTTTTTATCATTTACCAAGCCTTATTTCAAAGTGTTGTAAAGTTTTGTAACAAAATTTCACACTTTTATAGGTTTTTCATTAATATTTGGACCTTGTTATGCTTTCATTGGCCCCATTTCACACCTGCAGACCTTAGTTAAGTGTATTTTTGAAAATAATCTTGATAAACATCATTTAAAATATCTAAATTCTAAAACCCACTTAAAATTCCTTAAGTTGGACCCATTCACCATTAGGGGAAAATGAGTCCCCTTTGACACAAAACTCAAAATTATTTCAAATTTTTGGTGGGTTTTTATTTTCTAAGAACTAAGGTCAGACTGTGATGTATTGTTGAGAATTATCGCATAATCAAGTATAAATATAAGGTTTTTCTACTCATTTAATCCCTCCCTAATCTCCCAATCAATCCAACAAGCAATCAAGTGATCTAGCATTCAATAATTTTGTTTACAAGAGCATTTTGTACCAGTATACTTCTTTTTGCTGGGGCATCTAAAAAATTAGAATTTTTTTGAAATTTGACCTTGGCAAGTTTATTCTTTGAACCAATGCAGCAAGTACATTACTTCAAAGAGGGGAAAAATGTAGACATGTAAAATTGACATCATTCCTCTAATGTTCCTCATAGTTAATTAAATCTCTAATGTTCATCTTTTAATTAAATAAATCAATTTTATTTAATTAAATCATAAATCAATCCTAAAGTCCCCCTTTAATTAAATAAATCAATCTTATTTAATTAAGTTCTAAAGTTCTTCATTTAATTAAATAAATCAAATGTATTTAATTAAAACACTAACATCATCATCTTTGATTAAATAAATCAAATCTTTATCATCTTCTTCTCATTTTGATTTATCTTAATCCTAAAATCTAAGTCAAAATTGTCAAATCACCTAATCTTTACTTAAATTAATCAAACCATGGTTAATGCTAATCCTAATCCTCTTTTCTCTAGATTTTGCAACTTGTGCACATAAATAAATTTAATCGATTTATTAATTCACCCCCCCACATGAATATTCTCCCAATTTGAATTTTCCCTCCCACATGATTTGTTCATCCAACAAAGAATTTAAGAGCTATTACATGTCTCTTACACAAGTCAAACTTGGAATTTAACTCATCTTTCATCCCCCCTAAACATGTCATTTCATCAAATTCAAAAAATCAAACTTGCACATTGATCAAAATGTGCTCAACCTCCCTCCATTAGAATGCTGACAAGTGGTAAAATGCTACTGGCTCATGTTTTGTCCCACATCCTCCATGTTTTGACTTCTTCCATCCTTCTTGGTTATAAACAGAGGCCTCCTCTATTGTATTACTCCTCCACAACTCCACAACGTGATCACTTATCATCTTGCATCATCCATCATCCAAGAGCTTATCAAGGATTGGGAAAGGGATTCTTTCCACATCAAAGAAGCACCAATCCACTATGAGATAGGGGTTTGATAGTGTTTTCATATGCTTGTAATTAGTTGTTTTTGTTCTATTTAGTTTTCATATTTTAGCATAGTTAAGTATTTCATAGGAATCATGGGTTTATTTATTTTGAATTGACTAACTAAGCTAATTGTGGTCATTGTTTGAAGTATTGCAGATTTAAGGTTCACATTTTGGCACCCACCATTCTAATGCTAATTTCTAAGGCTTTTCTTTGATCTTACGGTTCTCAGGGTGGCATTCCTTTATGTTTCATCTATTATATTTGCTTTCATCTAAGTTTGCATGTGATAAAAATGAGTTTGTTTATGCTTTGAGGGCTATACTATTACACTAGACCTAGCATAATATATAGTTCTATACTGTTACACTAATATTCTATTTAAGTATGCACCAAGCAATAGAATAGAATTTATGTTTATATTCTAATTCTACATGTAGTCAATAATGTCACTTTTTATTGAAAAAAAGAATGATTTAAAAATAGGTTTTACATTGATAGTGTTTAACATGTGGTTATGGAGAACAAAATCTCTATTGTCTTTACAGATTTGAGCCACTTTCAAAGCTTTATCTCTGCTTGTTTGGCATGCTAAATCTCTTTTAACTCATCAAAATGCATTAGGGACAGTGTTGGGAAAAGGTTTGGGAATTCGGTTTTACACTTGCTAATTACATTTGCTTGAAAGTGTCTAAATATTTTTCATCGAATCCATGTTGCACAGTTTATGTTACAATTATTGCAGTCCATAGAACCACATCTTTTAAAGGAAACTTGTCAAACAGTTCAAAATTGTACACTTTTTTTTCTAACACAGTTAAATGTGATTTCTATCACTATTTTGATGATCTAACTCTTTTCTAATAGGGTAGTTGAGGAATTAAAGAGCATATTGGCAGATATCAAATCTTAGAGCAAGCATCAAAAAAGGAAAGATTAGTCTACAATTTTAATGAATCATTTAAAGCCATATTTATAAGTGTTATTCATGTGAATCACCATCCAATATCTATTTGGCATCTTAATAGAAGTAATTTGATATTGCTACTCTACTTTACTGTTGATCAGTAATAAATGAAATTCCAATATCCATAGTTGTTTGTTTGAAAATGATAGATCATATTTGCATGTTGCATTATTAAAGATATTAATATATTCATGCAACTTGTCTTTGTCAAGAAACACGGATAATGGTACCTAACAGAGATTTTGAAATAAGTGATGTTAGCAATAAGAAGTGACAGAGTGAATTCTACACATACACACATGCCTGTGTTTTATTTTAGATTTTGAAAGGATTATGGGGGTAATGTAATCCTTTCACCCTACCATGACTTGTTGCTTCAAAGATCAGGTTTGTTCACAAAACATAGAAACCATGTCACACTAAAGTTATGTGGTCATTTTTCGTTGATGTTTTGTTTTGCATAGGAAGTCAAGCTCCTTTCTCATCAGAGATCTAATGGTTCCTCTTGTGCCCACACCCACAAAATCTTCATCCAAATCCACCATTTCCACTAAAATTTCAAGTTCTTCTCTACAATGTTTTGTACCAGAGAAATTTAAATAGTTTCTTCAGGGAATAATAAAAATGATTTTCTGGTTAATGTAGAATTCATAGGTTAGGTTCCCAAGAGAATCATTTGAGATGTTGATCATAAGCAATTGGGAACACCATTAATCTATAGAGCCATATATATTTCATAGCATAATAGCATATGTCATGGGGAAGCATCTTGGCTAGCATTGAAGGTAGCAACAACAAAAATAGATGTCATGTCAACTAACCACAAATAGCCAAAGAGTGTGGTCAGTCACTATACCATTAACACTCTTTTGCAAGTGTCGTAGTCATGGGTCTAGTGTTCTCAATAGACGTGATCATTCATAAAGGCTAGAGCATTTAAATTTCGAAATACAAATTGATATTTTAAAATAGTAAATTGAGATGTTAGACAACGACAAACAACTACAATCTAGAAAAAGAGGACACATCAAATAGGGTTGTATATTCATTACGCTTAATGTTATGCTTTTCTTGCACACTAACTCATCTATAATTTATGTTGATTGGATTGAGTTGGTACACATCAAAAAACTTAGGGGAGCACACTGTCATACATTGGCTATGCGAGGAAAAAAAGATAGTCTCCCAACAACTCAAGGCCTTCTGGCCAGGCACCCTAGTCAAGCATCTAATGCAGTTGACAAATTTAATCCTCACCTTCTTAACAAATTTGATCCTCATTCAAAATTCATTGGCCATTACCTCTCAATATTCATCTCTATGATATCCTGCAAAAGGACCATAGTTGGTAGGTGTTTGAGGGTAGTAAAGCAAAAGGACACCTTTAATGCACTCTAGGGAATTCAAATCATATTTCTCATCTACTTTGCATGTCAGGTGTACCTAGTTTTTCTTATGTGATCATGCTGTCTTAAATGATTAATGTTGTTAAATGATATTTCTACATCCTCCTCTCTCAACTTTACTTCATTTACTTAGCTTCGCTTTGTTCAAATGGAAGTGGCGAGTGATCCCACAAAGCTGGATTACAATTTTTGGGAGGAACTAATTTTTACTGAAATCACATAGTTTTAGAAAATATAATGATTTAAGCCTTAAAAGGTTCCATTTAAAGAATTCCAATTGAAGAGGGTTTGATCAAACTACCTTAAATAAAACCCCCTTGGATAGAACCTCACTAGTTTTAAACCATACCTATAATAGAGTCTCCTTTACACCTATCAAAATGCTGATAAAAAACCACTTTTGATTTACCTTTTGATCAAATGAATTCATTTAAAATTTATTTTCAAGTATGTAGTCCTTATTCTAAGCTTCCCAAAAAGTATAATTTTAAATAAATTTAATTTTATTATTATATTTATTTTTTATTTCTCATGAATGTAGGTTTTTCACCAAAAATCAAGCTCTATGTTATGCACATGTGGAAAAATAGCATATATTATAAAAAAAAAATTAAAAATACTAGTAGACCAGATATTGAAGTCCTTTATCCAACAAAGAAAAAAAATTAATTTTTGATACACACAAAAAATGTTACGCATTATACGGTCGTGCTATGTCTGAATTATAATTGGTTTGAATTTGAAACTTGATTAAATAAAAAATATTCAATAAAAAAATATGTAACCAAGTGGAAGCACAAGATATCAGAGTTACAAATCTAAATTTGAAATAATTAGAATTTTATCCTTCATCAAAAAAAAATTATGCTATACTGAGCGCCACTTTTAAAATGTTGTTTTTTGAAAACTAGTTTTTGAGGGAGATGGAAAAAGAAGTGCAATTTGGATTCCAAAAATTTGAAAAAAATATATTTAGAATCTATACAAAAAATTTCATGAAACTCTAGTTTGCATCATCTTCAAATTCCTCACGGTTTAGCCGCTATAGGTGCCCAAAAGTGAAGATTTACTTAAAAAAATTATTTCAATGTCTAGTTTGGCCAAAAATTATAAACCACTATTGTGGGATCACCCTAGCATTTGTGAAGATACGACAAGGAGGCCTCTTTGTAGAAGTCACCACATATACTAGAGAAGTAGGGAAAATTAAGTAGAGAAAACATTGGACAGCGCGGACAAGCCACTGCTTCCTTTCACCCACTCATGTGTTCTTTCTAATTAATGTTGAAAACTAAATAATTAACGAATTAAAGGAGAAAGGAAGGGCAGTGGTAGCTAGTTGTGAATATCACTTATTAATTCAATCTACTTTATCAGTACAATCCTGTTATAGAGTTGCAAAGGAGAATAATGGTGTTATAATCTCTACTTTATTGAGTTGTTTCACTTTCACTCATATTTGAAATCTTGTGATAGAGATAGCTATTATTTTTGTTCATTGTGGCTATTTTTTTTCTTTTGATAGGGTTAATGTGTGCATTAATAATTTTCCACTTGCAACAATAAATAAAAAAATATTTCTCGGTATTAAATGGGAATGAAAATCGAAGTTAGTATGGAGAAAATGTGTGACAAAAATATGGCATGATTTGTGTAGAATTGAATTCATGGTTACTAATGACACAACTTGGACTTTTGCAGATTACAAATCTATCTTGTACTAGATATCTGGGATTTGACATTGTTATATTATTTGTACTTTTGTTAGAAAAATTTGACTGTTGGTGTCAATTATTTGTAGCCTTGGCGTTGGGGGTTCATTAACTAAGAAGTTTGCACATTTCAATTTGGAATTTACAGAAGATTAAAATATTGAACTAAGAGAATAAAAAAGTCCTTTGTGCTTATAATTTTATCAAATTTTTGTTGAATACTTCTAAAACAAACAAAAAAATGATTTTTTTCTTTAGTGCTCTAACCATTGTTTGTTTTTATAGATACTTTGCATGACAGGGGTAACTCTTTTTCATTATGCATTGCTTCATTAAATCCTTGAAATAAATCTTATGTCTAATAGCTTTGTAATGTTTGCAAGTTGGCATCGGGGAACAATGATGGTTTTTCTCTCACATTGGAATCAAAGAACACAAACAGATTGGAGTTGAAGAATTAAGCATTGAAATTGAAATTCACAAAGTGTTTTTAAATGCTTAGGGTTTCCATGTTCTGCTTTCATTTTCTGTTTAAGGACAACTCACTTCAATTTGGGTTTAAAATCAATCATTGATTTGATCTTTTTAAAGCTGGATTAAAATTGAACATTAGAAACTCACTAGATTTGGTTAAGGATTAATAATTGAACAAACAATTTCCATATTTCATTTTGGTGTACCAAAATGAATCAAATCATTGCTTTGTGGACTTAAAATGAACAAGTGCTTCTTTGTTTTGTAATTTCTTACTTAAATAATACCATTGAAAGGATGTATGCGCTTCTCTCGTGCCTCATAGAAATCTTGAGAATCAAAAGGCCTTTTGGTGATCTTAAGTTGGGTAAAGTAATTGCCTCCACATTTTATTTTGGGATTAAAATTGAACAAAACATCTTACGAGTGTGAGTGAAGCATATTGCGTACATTCTCTCTTTGTGTTGCAACAAATATTGATCGAGTTATAGGTATTATTTTGCTCACTTTTGTTTATCTTAGAGGGCTTTCCTTGTGGGAAAAAGTAATCACCCAAGGGAATGACCAAACCGGTAACATGGTAAAGCCAAATGTATTTCCAACTGGTATATAAGTGTGGATACTAGAACAAAGGCTAGTATCATGCGGTTGGTTCCGACGAGAAGGGTAGTAATGGTCTCTCGCTGCATGGATCAATCCCTACAAACAGAAAGTCCAAATTAAAACCCTTGTTTAGAAAAGGCTAAAATCCTTGATCTATTTGTTGGTGCAAGAATGGTCATTTTGAAGCTACCCCACACTTTTACAGCTTTTAGTACAAATGGAAAGTATGCCATGGGAGTTTTATGGGTACTGATGCTTGGCTACCCCGTATAAGTGAGTGTCGTGGAGGGGAGCCAGTGGGGTCAAGTATCTAACCATTCACTAAAAGTAGGTGTAGCTAGACTTGTAAAAGTGGGGATTCAACAAATACAGTCTTTCATATCCATAGGATTTTTCAAGTTCTTGGAAACAAAACACTTTTCTTGTTCATAAATATTTGAAAAAAAAATTCAACATTATCATCAAACTTCAAACCCTTTAGGAAGAAAATATCTTTGAAAAAATTCAAGTGTTATTGCTTTCCCTTGGGATTCTATCCTTAGAGGTTTCTAAACACTTGGATTTATATCTCAATTTTCTTACTAAATTCAACAATAGGAAACCTTTTCCTTATATTCCTTGATTTCCACATAATACACTTTGAGGGATGATAAGAAGTTAGGAGATTAGACATTTAGTTTGAAAAAAGCTAATCAAGAATTTTTTGTGGTAAAAAGAACTCATTAAGAAAAGTTAAGAAACAATTGGACCCCACACATGTGCTTGGTATCTTTTGGTCATATGGTTTTCATGCAAACATTGGTCTTTTGGTTTGAACTACTCTTAGGGAAAAGCATGTTCTTTAATATCTTGGTCTTGTAAACAAGTTTCTCCTTAGGTTCATTTGGGATCAAATCAAACACTTCATCCATCCCAAACATTTATCATCTCCATCTCATAAACAAATTTAGAGCTTTCAAAACATCATTGTAGACTTGGGTACATCCTTAAAACCACATCAAAATCATCTATTTAGCTAGGTGTGTTTGGATGAATCCTTCCTCACACACTTAGTTAAATTATCACCTATTTGAAAAATTTATCCTATGGTCACATCTAGCATCGTAGGGTTTACAAGTTCATTATCCAATCAAAATCAAATCCTAAAATCTATCATTGATCCAAAGTTCCTAAAAGTTCAACACCCCTATCATTCACCCCTTTCATCCTTCATCTCATCATTGGTGCTAAACACCTTAGAGGTCACTTTTGGAACAAGGTCAAAACAAAAGAAGAACATGGAATATAAACTTGATACATAAATCACGAGTGGTCTAAACCAACCAAACTATCAAAGCCTTACAATGCCAATTGATTATCAACACTCACATTTATACAATCTATACATGGGATCATTATCCCCTACAAACCTCGATGGTACAACAAATGTGAGGATGCCTAGTCAAGAGTTTGGAACACCTTTCCTGATGGTAGATTTAATTCTAATTCCAAACCTAAAAATATATCAACCAAACACCTAATGCATGAGTCTTCCAAAAAACATCATCCCACCAAATCCATACATGTCAAATGTGAATATACCAAATACAAGTTTACCAAATGTGAACATTTCAAATTCACACTTGGTAAACTTTGGGATGGATATGTTTGTCAATCATACAAATTTTGTTCAAAGTATAATCAAAATGCTAATGACTCTATCTATCAATCCAAGTCAAGGTAACACCTTGCAAAATGAAGTTACCTAAATCAAGGCAATGTGATTCCCAACCACAACAATGTTCAAGTTCAACCCATAATGCCAAATCTGAACATCATCCCAAATCAGAACATTTTCCAAAATCAATTTGTCCATAATCCCATGCAAACACCACAAGTACACATTCCAAATCTTCTTGAACAAAAGAATCAACTATATCAATGGAGTCAAAATCAAAATCAGGATCAAATTTTGCTAGATCAACTTGCTTCACTTGCCAAACTAATTGAATTATTGATCCAAGAGACATCTTAACTCCAAAATAAATACACTCTTCCATTAGTTAAACCATGTCATAAAAGCATCGAGTTGTGTCCACAACCACATCAAGAACGATATCTCCAATGTCAAGAAGTTAGATATCAAGATTGACCACAACAACAAACCCAACATCCACATCTCGAAGATCAATCACCACATCTCAAAAATCAATCACCACAAGGTCAAGTTAAAATCTCACAAGGTAACAAACAAAAATACACATCACTTGGGAAACCAATAGAATCAATCATGCAACAATTGGTGCAGGAAAAACTCATCACAATTCCCACCTGGGCATGTGCAGGATCATGGTATGCCAAACAGGCCCTTAAGTGGCAAAAAATTCAGAAAAATCAGTGTTAGGCAACTTGACATAAATATTTGAATAAGTTATCTATATTATTTCAAAAATATTTAAGAATAGAATTTGTAGAAAATTGAATGTAGTTTCTAAAATACTAGCTGTATTTAAAAATAAATAAAATCTATTTGGTGAAAATTTTAAATTTCAATGCAATAGTACTTAAATTTCAGGGAAAAAATAAGAAGTAGGTGTCTGTCTGACCACCCTAACCATAATAAAATGATAATATTTTTTTGTAAGATTTTATATATAAGTAGAGGACTCATATTCGGATGTGATGCATATTTTTTTGTAATTTTTTTCCAAGTAAATAATTAATTATGAATTTTTTATTACAACTTTTAGAAAATATAAAAACTCGTCTGTCTGACCACCTTAACTTGGTCAAAATTCATGAAATTTAATTTTTCTTTTTAATCCTATAGTATGTAAAGCATAAAATGTGACGCATGTTTTTGATTCAAAAAATATGATACCGCTTGAAAGTTATAGATGTTTTTCAATCAGCCTATCAATCAGACTTTAGTCGTAATTCTAATAGAAAATGAATAATAATTATTTATTAAATTCAAATTAAATCATAATTTATATTTTTGGAAAGCTGGGAATCTCCTCTAAAAACCCTTTTCGTTTCATTAATTTTGGGTGAAAAAAAAGTCGTCAGCCACATACCCTACAAATATTGCCACTTTTTGGCATACCATGATCCTGCACATACCCACCTATGAAAATTATCAAGAGCCCTTAGTGAAACCGCTATGGTCTAATGAAAATCGCCTTTGTGATTTCCATAAAATCAAGGGATACACAACATGAGATTGTATTCGACTCAAAAATCTCATCCAAGACCTGATTCATCAAAAAGTAATAGTTGTTGGGGACAATAATTAGGATTGAACCACTAGCAACAACATTGAAAATATCTCCACCACAATTGTTGAAAACAATGATCAAGATCTCTCCATTAATGAGCACATGGAAAATGTTTTCACTTCATCCAATGACCAACTCACCATACATCAAGAGCCACTTTTTATTCATCTATTTCAAAGAGTTTTAGAATTATTTTATCCTATTGACATAATCGATGATCCATTGACCTATGATCATGTTGAAAATGTCTCTACATCACCTTATGAGTTAGAGGACATATCTCAAGAATTTATCCCAAAGCATGATCAACATCTATCGCCAAAGTCTAGCAATGGTCCTTTCCAAGACATGTTGACACCCTTTGACCTCATATTTACAGATACTGAAGGGATCCTTAGCCAAACATTTGACCTAAGTCCGCCCAAAGATTAAGAGGATATTGAGCCACTGCCCATGTCTAATGACGACATCCAAGAATCCTTTATAAGAAGTCCATTCTTTGAAACTGACCCATGTCAAGAACTTGATCCAAAGCATGTTGAAAGCAATTCTAAAATCATTCAAGATCAAGAATTTGTATCTCCAAGATACTACAATGATCTAATGGAAACTCTCCTATCTATACAAGATGCAGCAAATGATGATCACATCCATATAGCACATACTCCTCCATCTACCCATGAGATGCTTTCTTTGGATGGACACATAGATGATCTTCATTTAGAACATGATTCCTTTACTCTTGACATTATTACACAAAAAGAGTAGGTTATTGATTCTGAAAGTCAAACTAAATTATCAACATTAGGACCAAATATATCCCAAAATTAGACTGAGGACATCATGTATGAAGATATCCAACATTACCCACTCAAGGAAACATGTCAGATAGAATAGGATATTCCAAAATCAACAGAGAAGCAAATTGAAATAACGTAATCTGTAGTGGTCATTTATCAAAGAGTGCTTACTGAACAAGACATCTCAAAACAAGCAGAATCAAGCCTAAATAAAGGTGCTACTACCACCATATTGGGGGCAACTATGTCTCAAGAAAATGTCAACATAGAGGGCACGAAGAATCCTTATGATGAAACGATGGAAATACTACAACCAACCATGACATGAACTTTCATACATCCATCACCCCATCCATGAATTGGGACCAAAATCAAAAGAAAGATTTGAATCAAAGCACAAAGAATATTATCAAAGAAAAAGAAGCTAAAAATCATATCAGACAAATTAAATACATATGGATACCAAAAAATACAAAGAAAGATTATCCCTATCAAAATCCATTAGTCAAAGAAATTATGGGGCAAAATAAAAAAGGGAAAATTATCCATCAAAGATTTCCACAAAGGAAAAAAATAGGCTTCTCAAGCAACGTACAAAGTATATCAAACAGTTGTTCCTAATTCCATGTACACTTTCGTATCCACCCATCATTGCTCATCTTCCCAAGTTTGGAGAGTCAAAGGTTCCAAACTATCAACCAATCCATATTTTATTCCTAAACAAACTCCATCCACACCTCCATGCATGATATCCAATTCTTAGATTGACCAAGTATTGGTAGCCACCCTTCATCATAAGGATTCAAAAGGCATTTTATCGCAATATGCGCACAAAGATAAAGTTAACTCTAGTATCAACAAAGAAGATCGAGAATCTCAAAAGTTGCATTCAAGTGCATGTATCTTGGCAAAGCAGCTTCTTCAAGTAGGATATCGATGGCACATTATGATAGAAGCATCTACATCGATACCACTAGATGGTTTAGCATGAGCTTAAAATCTTTCAGAAAAATCCAAAAAAATAAAAAAAATATGAAAATACAAAAAAATGGAAAAGGATTGAAAATAGTAAAGATAAAAATATTCCTTTAGTGAAAACCACTACGGTGGCACTTTGGGTAGATACCATGATGAAAACCTAGGAAACAGGCGTCATGTGTAGAATCAAGCACCTACGTTCACCAATTCAAGTGGAAGTATCTCATCCCATCCATAATAAATCCATCATTCCATCCACCTTATCCATAATAAATCCATTCATTCATGAACTATTTATCTAATCCATTTTCATCCATCTACATCCATAGTCCAAGTTATCTTGATCTTGATGAAACTTTGGTGCACACTTTACACCTTCTTATGGTAAAAAACCTTGACATGGGCCATTTTCATTGATCCTATCCTACCCAATGCTATCTGAGCCATGAATCACTATCCAAATGAGCATCCTCTATTTTAACACCTTATCTTATTGCAAGATAATCCATATCTATCCATCCATACACCTATCCAAGCATCCACCCATAAAATTCCATACATTGCTAGACATTGGGTGTAGATATTTGCATCTTGCTTCAAAAGTAAACCTTGATCTATATCTTTCAACTTATGTGGTGATCCAAAATTTGGAAAAGTGTTCACATTGGTCAAAGCATTTGTGAGCCAAGAATCCAAATCGCTAGCCCATGACATATTTTGACGAGAAGACATTCCTTATCAATCTTCATCTTTCATCGAACATCAATCCAAACAATCACTATTAGTCACATCTAATGCATGCTTCAACATCACATCAAATCATCCAAAACAACTTTTGTTCAAAACCAAGCTTCATCAATCTTGATCAAATCAAATCCAATCAATCCATCATCATCTCAAGATATCCTTCCCAATTCTTGTGTTGCTCAACACTATCCTTGCATTGTTGTGTATCTTCAACAATATTATCATCATCAATCCCTCATCATCTTGGAATATCCATCCTAATCCTTGTTTTGCTTAACACTTTCCTTGCATTGTTGTGTATCCTCAACAATGTTATCATCACCAATCCATCGATCCGATCAATCAACCTTGGCTTAGTTTTCAAAAAAATCACAAAATAGATCACTGATATCATCACACATGTCCATATCCAAAATGTCAAAATCATGCAACAATCCAAAAACATTAAAAAACCAATAAAATCCAAAAACATCAAAATCATATCAAAATCCAAAAATAGGTCAAAAAGTCAGAAAAACATCAAAAACATGGTATCTGAACTACATTGTCTCTAAGCTTAAACATAGGCAAGGCTAATCTTTGATCAACCCCCAAGACATCAAAATCTAAAAAAATTCATCAAATCTCATAAAATCCAAAAACATTCAAATAACCAAAAAATAGCCTCAAAACATTTAAAAACATCAAAACATCCAAATATTTGAAAAATTCCATTTGTCCCAGTTCGCTTTCACCCACAATAAATCACTCATCCATAATAAAAAAATTGTCACACTCACCCTTTGGAAAAACAAATAGAAACAACCATAGCAATCAACAAAAGAAAACTTCAAACACAAAAATCAAAATTGAAGCAACAAACCTTTAAACATAAAATTAAACTCTTGATCATTCGCAAACATGTCAATAGACCTTATGTCAATAGCCTTTTTGACCAACCTATCAACTTTCCACCATCCACTAACATGTCCTAGGATGTATCCTTCCTACAATGGGCATTATCTATTTGCAAAACACTTTGGATAAACAAAACGACATGCCACCATCCACTAACATGTCCTAGGATGTATCCTTCCTACATTGGGAATTATCTATTGGCAATCATTTTGATTCTTATCCTAAACAAAGCAAATCCATTTTGCTAGAGGTATTAAGAACATTGAATTGTTTGTGTGTTTGATCTTTTCTTTTTTATTTATCTTATTTTGCTCATTCCAATGACATCTCGATGATGTCTAATCAAAGTGATTTAGAGAGAAAGGAATGGGGAATCGATTATTATCTTTTTTTTTGTTGTGCTTGTTGGGCATTCTTGTAATATAACTTGGTGAATACTTGCTTTGTTAGGTGCATCCTAGCAAGGTTTTTGTATGTAAAGTGTGAACAAGAATACTCCTATCTATTTGTCAAGTCAAATTCCATCACACTAGGTACAATGCCATCCTAGTTCTTTATACCTTGATGCATCATGCTTATGTGTGTTATCAAACATAAGGTAAGTGGCCCTTTTAAAGTCCCAATTCTTGATAAGAAAATCATCCATCTCTCATCATCATCATCATAAAGTTGGCTTGTTGAATCCTCTTGTCATCATCTCATTTCTTCTTTTCCGCGCTAACATCATACCAAGATAGTTAATCATCATCGCCAGTGCATCCATCCTACATCCTAAAACCATCAACATATCATATCATATCATATAAGAAACACTGATCATCTCACATGCATGTTCATTATCATAATATAGATCTGTTAGTCTAGGTATCTTAAAACCATCTCATTTGCATCATCATCATAACCATCCATACATAATCTTGAACCTCTTTGTTGCAAGATCGACCCTCAAATTGAATCTTTTCTCTCGATCTCTCGAGGGGGCAATGTACCAGTATACTTCTTTCTGTTGGGGCATCTAAAAAATCATTTTTTTAAAAAAAATTGACAGTGGCAAATTTATTCTTTGAACCAACGCAACAAGTACATCACTTCAAAGAGGGGAAAAATGTAGACATGCAAAATTGACATCATTCCTCTAATGTTCCTCATAGTTAATTAAATCTCTAATGTTCATTTTTTAATTAAATAAATCATAAATCAATCCTAAAATCCCCCTTTAATTAAATAAATAAATCTTATTTAATTAAGTTCTAAAGTTCTTCATTTAATTAAATGAATCAAATTTATTTAAGATCCAATTCTTGCAATTTAAATAAGCTGAAAATTGAGGTTAGATGCCAATCCGATTAATAGTAGCAAGACATCTCTTGAGATTTTTTACAAATTACTATATTCAAATCTTTTTGAAATAAGATATCTCTTGAGATTTTTTACAAATTACTATATTCATGATCTTTTTGAAACAAGATATCTCTTGAGATTTTTAGATAATAATAATTATTTATAAAAATAAGATATAAAAATAATATGTTAAATTACTTCACATAATTTTTTTTTTTTAAAAATTTAGAAAATTAAGTATAAAAGAACTTTCTTAAATTTACTATCCCATATAAAAGTAAGTTTCTAAATTAATATACTTAAAATTAAAAAAGAAATAATAAAATAGAAATAAAGTGGTTACTAAATAATTAAATAGAAATAAAATTATTGAGGAATGAAAATTAATTATAATTTTTTAAATTCTAAATTAGTTTATTTAAAATTAGAAAATCAGAAAATTAAATAAAAATATATATACTAAATTCACTATTACACATAATTTTTTTTTCTTAATTAAATTATTTAAAACATAAAGAATATTCAATATTTTTTGAAAAAATGATAACATTTGAAAAAGAGAAAATCATTAATATTCTACATATTATTCAAAATTAACATACATATATGGAAAATAATATTATTAGTTTAAGGTTTTACTAAAGGTTTTATTGTACCAAAATATTACAACTTAAATAAGATAGGATAGGTTTTTCATAATAAATGCAAATCTAAAATCAATTTAAAATTATAAAATTAAATACAAGGAAACTATAATAAATTTATTATTACACCTAACAATAAGTTTTTCAATTAATATTAGGGTCAGGGTTAGGGTTAGAGATTAATTAGTCTGAGGCTTAGGGTTTGAATATGGTTAAGATTCAACTATGGTTAGGGTTAGGGATCAATTAGGATTAGAGTTGATTAAGGGATATGAATCAATTAAGATTAAGATTCAATTGATGTTCAATTAGGGTTAGGGTTCAATTAGGATTAGGGTTGATTAAGGGATATGAATCAATTAAAATTATGATTCAATTAGGGTTAGGGTTCAAAATGGTTTAAATAAGGTTAATGTTAGAATTATAAGATAAAGCTTTGGATAAAGGTTAGGATCAGGGTTGGGGGGTTAAGACTCAACTAGGGTTAGGGTTAGGGTTAGGGATATGATTAATTTTAGGCTACCTGGTAAGGGTTCAATTAGTGTTAGGTTTTAACAAGATTTAGGATGAAATTAGTATTATAATTAAAATTAGGGGTTCCATTAAAATTATGGTTAGTATTAAAATTATAATTATGAATAGAGTTTGAATTATGGCTAGGGTTAGAATTAGAATTAGGGTTATAGTTAGGGTTAGGGTTAGAATTAAGATAAGCTTTTGGGTTAGAATTCAATTAGGGTTAGGTTTAAGGTTAGGATAAATATTTAACTAGGGTTAGGGTTCAATTGTAGTTAGGATTCAATTAGGGTTCTAAGATAAATCTTGGAGTCAACATTAGGGTGAAGGTTGAGGTTAGGGTTTTAAAATGATAAGGTTAGAATTATAAGATAAATTTTTGGATAAAGGTTAGGATTAGGGTTGGGGGGTTAAGACTCAACTAGGGTTAGGGTTAGGGTTCAATTAGGGTTAGGGCTATGATTAGCAATGGGATGCCAAGGTGCTAGAAAACCATAGCTTCACACTCCCAGACAAGAATGTTGTAGCAGTCCGCACCTTACTTTGCCCCATGGTGTATAGCAAAGGGGACCCAATGGCACATCCAAGCACAATGTAGCTCTTATAAACACCTTGAATCATCCTTACAAATCATAGCATTCTATGAGATGGCATCCCATTCCTTCATATTGTTAAAGAGGTAGTGAGCATGAGGAATGCTACCACGTCTAGAAAACATGGTAATGAAAGAATTACCCAATTAAGAACATATAAAATTAGGGATATTTATATAAAATTATAATTATTTATCTACTTATTAATTATCAAAAAAAAATTCATCAAACAAATCACATTTTAATTAACATAAATTAAAAAAAAATAACTTATAGTTATAATGAGAATTCAATTAATGGTTTACATGTTAGAGTTTGGGCAAGGGCTAGGGGTAGGGTTCAACTAGAGTTAGAGTTAGGGTTAGGGTAGGGTTAGGCTCAAGATTAGAGATAGGGTTCAATTATTTTTAGGGTTAGGAATAGTGTTATAAGATAAAGCTTTGGGTTAGGATTAGGGTTTAATTAGAGTTAGGTTTACTATTTAGTTAGAAATACATTTCAATTAGGGTTAGCATTCAAATAAGGTTAGGATTCAATTACGGTTTAGAGTTAGGGTTTATAAAATCAAGGTTCAATTAGGATTAGGATTATAATTAGAGTTTAATTATGGTTAGTGTTGGAGTTCAATTATGGTTAAGGTTCATATATGTTTAGAATTACTCTTAGGTTTATGGTTAGTATTAAATTAGGGTCATAATTATGTATAGGGTTAGGTTTCAAAAATGTTATGGTTGAATTAGGGTTATAATTAGTATAGAGTCAGGGCTAGGGCTTATTCTAGACTATGAATAATTTGAGGAATATAAAATAAAAATATTTTTAAATTTGAATCTACTCTAAAATCATGATTCTTGGCTTTTAGTAAGAAGTGAACCCAGTTCCCAAATATGAAATTTGTACCCTACAATCTAGAATAAGAGATGCAAAGTGCATATTAGCAACATGCTACTAGATTATAGGGTTTGTCATACTATTCAGTGTTAGTAATAGGGTTTGTTCAATTAGGGTTTAGGGCTAATGAGTCGCATAAGAGTGCAATAGACACCTCAAAAAGGATATCTTTTGACTTATTTTATATAGATTTTTCTAAATATAAGCATGCCAGTTTAACAACACCAATAGCCATGAATACTATTCATGGCATTTTTTTCTCTTTTTTAGAAAAAAATACAACTTACACTTGTCTTACATTTAATGATAAAGCGATCAACAAAAATGTCTAACTAAAATCCTCTTGTAAGCATGCACCCTTGAATTTGTTGAAAAATGATGCATGCAGTCTAACCTTAACTGTCATTCACACCGCCATGCTGATCAACTCCAATGTCATGCACAAATTCAGCCAAAGGGGGTAGCTCCCTATATCGTTAGTGCAAATGTATATATATATATATATATATATGTATTTTTTGGGCAAGTGATACCAAAGGGGGTAGCTCCCTATATTGATTAACCAGAAATTTACAAAGCCATACGACATCTTTAATGGTAGAGATAACCAACCCCATCAGCTATCTCCATGAAACAGGCAACAATACCCTCATCAATAAGCCAAAGATTTTCATTGAGAAAACTCATGAAGGCTTTGATGTATATATGTGTATATGTGTGTATATTGATGTGTATATATGTATATATATATGTATGTATATATTTGTATATATATATATATATATGCATATGTAAATGTATATATAAATGCATATGTTAAATAATATATATATATATGCATATGTTAAATAAAATATTCATATATTCAATTAAAAAAATATCAAGTTAAATTATACATCAAACTCAATCTTAATAATACATAATTATGTGTTTCTATTACATAAATAGTCAATCTATTCATCAAATCAAAAATATTCATAAACTAATGTTCTTCCATATGTGATGAATAAAAAATATTAATCCCCTTACTTGTCATCCTATTACCCTAAACCCTCAACCGATGTCTTAAGGGGTCCTAATTTATGAAATTTATTAAGGGGGTCAAAGTTTTCAAATTTTGGTAAGTTTCCCAAGGCAACCAAATTTAACAATAATTTAAGATCTTGCAAGATTATAATATGAATGAGATTTCATAAGAGGTTGGTAAAAAAAAACAATAGCTATCTCAATCAATTGTTCCACAATAAAATGTTTTTCACTAACTTGCAAGTCCATTATTCCAATGGCCACCCAAACTTCACCCTAAACCATAAATCCTAAACCCTAAACCCTAAACCCTAAACCCTAAACCCTAAACCCTAAGACCTAAACTCTAAACCCTAAACTCTAAACCCTAAAGCATTCAATTTTCCGTAGGACCTTAAAATGAAATTTGGTTTCCTTGGGCAACTCCACCAAATTCCATTCCCTAAAGCGATGTCATTTTGTCTTGGGACCTTACTACATAGATCCCCTTAAGCCATCCTATTACCCTTAACCTTAAAGTCTAAACTCTAAACCCTAATCCCTAAAGCCATCATTTTGTCCTAGGACCTTAATGAGATTTGGTTTCCTTGGGAAACTTCACCAAATTTTATTCACTTAAACCATGTCATTTTGTCCTAGTACCTTACTACATAGATCCCTTTAAGCCACCCTATCACCCTAAACCATAAACCAATGTCATAAGGGGTCCTAATATGACATTTCTTAAGGGGATAAAATAAATTCTCAAATTTTGGTTAAGTTTCCCAAGGCAACCAAATTTAACAATAATTTAAGATCTTGCAAGATTATAATTTGAATGCAATTGCATGAGAGGTCAGTCAGTCGAAGAAAGAGCTATCTCAATCAATTGTTCCACAAGAAAATGTTGTTCACTAACTTGTAAGTCCATTATTCCAAGGGCCACTAAAAATTCACCCCTAAACCCTAAAACCAAAACCTTGAACTCTAAACCCTAAACCCTAAAGCATTCATTTTGTCCTAGGGCCTTAAAATGAAATTTGGTTGTGTTGGGAAACTCCACCAAATTTTATTCCTTTAAGTGATGTAATTTTGTCCTAGGACCTTACTACATAGATCCCCTTAAGCCATCCTATTACCCTTAACCCTAAAATCTAAACTCTAAACCCTAATCCCTAAAGCCATCATTTTGTCCTAGGACCTTAATGAGATTTGGTTGCCTTGAGCAACTTCACCAAATTTTATTCACTTAAGCCATGTAATTTTTTCCTAGGACCTTAGTTCATAGATCCCCTTAAGCCATCCTATCACCCTAAACCATAAACAAATGTCTTAAGGGGTCCTAATATGAAATTTCTTAAGGGGATCAAAGAAGTTCTCAAAATTTGGCAAAGTTTCCCAATGCAACCAAATTTAACAATAATAAGATCTTGCAAGATTATAATATGAATGAGATTTCATGAGAGGTTGGTCAATTGAAACATGAGCTATTTCAATCAACTATTTCACATGAAAATTTTGTTCACTAACTTGCAAGTTCATTATTCTAAGGGCCACCCAAACTTCACCTTAAACCCTAAACCCTAAACTCTAAACACTAAACCTTGAATTTGGTTGCCTTGGGAAACTTCACCAAATTTTATTCCCTTAAGCCATGTCATTTTGTATACATAGATTCCCTTTTAAGCCATCCTATATTAATACATAGATCCCCTTAAGCCATATTATATTATTAGTTAATTTTTTTTTGTTAAGTGACATGCCTTAGACATAATTGAGGCTTACACATTTTATCATTTGTATTCAATTAGGCCATTTATATTGAATACTTTAAGGGTATTTCCTAAACATGTATCTTATAGTTTGAAATTACAAATCTAATGCAAGTTCACTTATATCTTAGAGATCTCATGGATAAATTCAATAATATTTGTAGTCCACCTCCATGTCCTCCATCTCCACCACCTTCACCTCCACCTCCACCTCCAAAACCTAAAAATGACGGTGCTCGCTTTCAAGCACGAATCAATGCCGATGTTAGAACAATTCAGGATCAAATCAATATTATTCAAAATGAAAAATCTATCGTACCACCTTTGAGGCTTTTTGCATCTAGGATGAAAAATATTGTTGATACTATTATGGTTATGGATAGGGTCTTAGATGATCATCAACAATGGCTAGAGGAGAGGAGAAATTATGATTCTGAAAAGGAAAACACAAAGAAATGAAGATATGTAGTAGAGAGCCACAACACTTTATAAATTAAGACAACGATATTATAGTTATGAATATATGAATTTGGTTCAATGGATATTTTGTGTGATGAATTTGTGAATTTGGTTGGATGAATATTTTTACTGATGAATTTATGAATTTGGTTGGATAGATAATTTTAGTGATGAATTTATGAATTTGATTGGATGGATATTTTTAGTGATGAATTTATGAATTTGATTGGATGGATATTTTTTAGTGTCAAATTTATGAATAGAATAACTTATAATGATGAATTTATAATAGTATATATTTTATGACTATCTACTAGATCATGATTTCTCTTGTTGGAAAAATGTAATTTATATATGTGTTAGACATAAATGAGCTTTTTGTGAATGTTTCAAGTTTATTTTTTAATATGTGCAGGTATTAAAATTACATAGTTCTAGATCTTAAATTTTGAAAATTGTATGTGCACATAGTTTAGTTGAATGATGTATGCATGCATTATGCATCATATTTTTTTATTTTAAATGTATGTACATCTTAAATTTTTAAATTTTTATGCAATGTGTTCATGTTCAATCAATGTATGTGTGTGTATGTATATGTCTGCACAATTTATTTAAACAAATTTGCATGTACTTTTAAAATTTAACTATTTATTGTATCTTTTTAAGTAACTTGTATGTTAATTTTGTATAATTCAATGCAGGTGAACACTCATATATAGATATCATGGATCAATTTAACATTGATGATACCATCAATCCACTACCTCAACAACCTCTATCTCCACCCCCTCCACCACCCACTGGATTAGATGAAGCTCGCTTGCGAGCACATATAAATGAATATGTGGCATCCATTCCAAAACCAAATCAATGCTATGAAAAATGAATCATTGATTGCACCATGTGAGACATTTTGCATCGGCGATGCAAAACATTGTCAATGCCATTAAGACTATCAATTCTGACTTAGATAGGTATCAAAAAGATAGAGAGGAGATGAGATGATTTTATGTAGATGTTCTATCATATAAACAAATTTTAAACCTAAAAATAATAAAATCCCATCTAGCCCCTTATTTTATCAACCCTAATACTCAGCAACCCATTCCTACTACTAAATCTAGAATATCCATGAGGTGGTGTATACATCCATAGATGACTGCACATTTTTGGGATCAATGGTATATGGTATTTGACAATCCACCACACTCTAATCTAGAGGTCCCATTATATTTTTTGAGGACACTATATTTCAAGTTTGTTTTGGGGAAAAATCCTAATTATTTTGATTTTAAATCATTTCAGGGTGTTGGTGGCAACATGCCACAATAGAGGTTAGGGGCAAGGGTTGATCCCTAATGCCCCATGCATGTGCAACCCATTGTTTCTCCTCTTAGTCCTTCCATTCCCACACTTGTGCACCAATGTGTAGTGGTTTCGACATTAGGATCGTTGAGTACACTCATAAGAGACCTTGATTTACATGCTTCTACAAGAGCACCTAGCGAGCATAGAGACCGCGATGATGGAAGAGAAAATGTCTTTGGATTTGGTCTTAGTACCACTACATGAGTGTCAAAACCACATGTATGTACTAGTTGGGCCATCAGCTATGTTATGGACCTGATTAGGCCATACCCAGTTTGACTGGACATGGAGATTTTGGTGGATCATCAAGTTGCCTTAGTTCATTATATAATTTCTTATTGCATATCATCACCCTGAGGATAGTGCACACAGGTATAAATATGCATCTACATGTTGAATTTATAAGAATTTTAATGAACATATATATCAAAAAAAAATGCAATACATTTTAACAATCAAATTGTTTGGTGTAGATGACACTAACGATAGGGCAATCATATGCACCTCAAGTATATATGTCAACACCAATCAATTTTGGCAACCCTCATGGGGTATTTTGATTTTAATTTTGTAAATTATATATGAAATAATTATTTAACTTGACTTTTTAATTTATAATTCAATCATCAACATATGTTTAAAATATTTATGTTGGTTCAGATGACTCAATCGACTTCCTCATCTATTCCACCCTAGGGGTTACAATCAAGCACTCATCCACTCTCAAGCATCTCAAATCAAGGGTAGGTACATTTATATTGTATATTATTTAACTTACATTATTATAACTTTACAATTATGAAAATTTTGATTTCACTATTTATCAAATGTGCATGTACACTTGTAAATATTATAAGTGAACTAAATGTCTATATGTATAAATCTAGGTTGATACGACAATGAGAATGGGGATCAGCCAAACATTAGATGTGGCGGCTACTCATGAGTCATCTAAATTTTAGGCTATTTAAAAATGTTTCTACACAAAATGTGCAAACTCAAATATATATTTTAACCTAATACAAGTATACATGCTTTAAATTTGACCTTGTAGGACTTTGTTATTGCCACTTTCTACCCTGAATCAATCATAGTTACACCTCTAGGACAACATGCAAAGTAGCTAGACATCATGGTAATTTAAATTTTTTATTATATTTAAAGTCAATTGGAAATTATACATTGTGAATAACTTTAATTAAATTTAAATTTGAATAACATTATCTTTATTTTATAGCATAAGACATCCTATAGCTGGGCATGTACAAACAAGTCCTAGAATAAAGGGTCCAAAACCTTATATGGTACAATTTAAATGTGATAAATTATAAATTATATTGAATTAAATAATTTTTAATTGTAGAATTTCATCTAATTTCAACTTTCTTTCTCTTGTATATGCAAATTGATTAAGAGCATTTAGAGGTTGGTCTAGGTGCACTAGAGCATCCAGATCTAGATACCATCGTAATTTAATTTTATGATGAATTATAAATTAAATTTTCATTAAATTATTTTTAATAATCTTACATATGATTTCATCTTTCTCTTGTACAGAGTGGTCCAGGTCATCTGCATAGTCCACATGGTGTGAAGAGGCCTCTTGATTATAGAGACGATATGAGTTAGACATGATAACATGGGTTGTATTTGATTATTTCATGGACTGCATATAAATGGTTTCTCATGGACTTTATTTCATGGGTTGTAATCTTATGGACTTAATATATATTAGTTTCATGGACTTAATATTTTGTTTCATGGAATTTATTTCATGGGTTGTACTCTTATGGACTTAATACATATTGGTTTCATGGACTTAATATGTTGTAAATAATGGAATTTATTATTGTTCAATTTTAAATACAAATATGAAATTAAAGTTGAAATTAATAGGACATTTCAATATTTGTACTTTACAAATTTAGTGATCCATACTTGATATATACATGATATACATTCAATAATTGGTGATAATTAGACAATGTTTGAACTTATTTAATTCATGTCCTAATAGGATGTCTTAAGAGGTCCTAATACATAGGTTATCTAATAAATTAAGAAAATAATTCACAATCTAAAAACTTGAAAGCAATCCGTTTATATACCAAAAAGGGTGAAATTTTAAGAAATGAACAATGCCATACAAGATTAGAGAACAAAAGCATTAATAAATTCTATAAAATAAACATAAATACCAATCAACATGCAATGAGTTTTTCCAAAAAAAAATGTTGTATAAGTATACACCATATTTCCTAGTTCTTTTATAACATAACATTAAAGAACAGTCATACAACTTAATTATCCAAAAATAGGCTAAAGTTTTGAAATTAAATCATGTACTCTCATATTTAAAAATCATGCAAAGTGCTAGAGAAAACTTAAGAATAGAAAAGTGCTCTTGACCTCATGTTCCACAAAAAAAACTAATTTATAAGCTATCAAAAAAAAAAATAGCTTGCAACAAAAATACTATAGCCTTCTTCCTCTATGTCCACCCTTTCTTCTATTACTATTTGTTGGAACGGGAGTCACATCCTCTATCAAAAGAGACAACTAAGTCAATCTGCAAGTTTTCATGTAATTGGCAACATCCAATCAAAATGATTTCAAAATACAAATCAAATAATAGCAAACATCTTCACCTATGGACATCTTAAGGAGATGAAATTCTTAAGGGGTCCTAATAGGATGTATTAAGGGGATCAAAGAAGAGTATAATTAACTAAAAATATTAAGTGATATAAACAAGTATTAGAATTTTGGGTGAGTCATCATAACAAATTATATAATTAAGTATAATATTTAGGATATGTCTTAATACGACATCTTAAGGGGATCAAAGAAGAGAATAATTAAGTATAAATATTAAGTGATATAAACAAGTATTATACTTTAGGGTTACTTGGCATACCAAATGATATAATTAAGTATAATATTTAGGATATGTCCTAATATGATGTCTTAAGGGGTCCTGATATGACATCTTAAGGGAAACAAAGAAGAGTATAATTAAGTATGAATATTAAGTGATATAAACAAGTATTATACTTTAGGGTGACTCATCATAACAAATGATATAATTAAGTATAATATTTAGGATATGTCCTAATATGATGTCTTAAGGAGATGTCTTAAGGGGTCCTAATACGATGTCTTAAGGGAAACAAAGAAGAGTATAATTAAGTATAAATATTAAGTGATATAAACAAGTATTATAATTTAGGGTGACTCATCATAACAAATGATATAATTAAGTATAATATTTAGTATATGTCCTAATATGATGACTTAAGGGGATGTCTTAAGGGGTCCTAATACGACATCTTAATGGGATCAAAGAAGTAATATACATGTTGTTTAGTGATTATACAATCAAATTTAAAGTTTCAAAGTAGGGTGACTCATCATAACAAATGATATTAATTATATAATATATAGTATATGTCCAAATAGGACATCATAAGGGGATGAAATAATTCAAATTACATGTCTCATATTTAATCACAATTGATATAATTTATACATGATATTTAGTGATTATACAATCAAATATAAAGTTTCAAAGTAGGAAAACATGTACATTTAACAAAAAAAAAATATAGAATATTGATTTTGATACATAAAAGTACATAGAGTATGATTGTGTATGTATATGTATTTGTAATTTGTACAAAATATTTAATTGGGTAAGTATTTATGTACATATATATGTCAAATCAAAACAATGTTTACAAATTTTGGCTATGCCATCTCAAGAACATCTGAAACTTGTGTCCAGAATGAAGTAGGTCTTCATGCCACCTAATATCAAAAAGATACAAGAAATATCAATGAAATCACCAGAACATACATATTTTAATTTATATAAAATTATCTATATGTACACAACTTAAGTACATATATTTAAAAGTATTCCACACATGTGTGTAGGTTGAATCTACAACCTCTCATTTTTGTTTCAAAGTATGAGATCAATGCAATGATGACTAAAGGATACAAAAAGGATAATAAACCAATTTTAACTATTAATGTACAAGTAATATCAATATATAATCAAAACATGTATTTAAATATAATTTAACTAATAATTACCTATTTTTACCAAGTATTCCATGTTGTCTAGGTTGAATTTGCATGGATTCTCCTTTTTGTGATGATGGCCTAAGGATCTATAAAATGAAAATTTAAATCAATTGTAACTAATAAAACACTTGAGCAATATCAAAACATGTATTTAATCTATCTAAAAGGACAATATAAAACTAAAAATATATTTACCTATATTTACTTATTCCATTGTACCATTTGCATCCTTTCTTTTTTGCAATGCATCTATGATTGTCTCATGCTCTTCCATAGAAATTTTCCATAACAATTTATTTGTAGGTCTTCCACGATACTGATCTAGTTTTATATTTGTTGCCACCACCAAATGTGAATAGTGTATAATCTTTTTATGTGTTTTATAATCTTTGAATGTAGGTAAACCATTCTTCCTTATCAGGTATTTTTGTAGCCAAGTGACAATAACCGCCACTAATCCTATTGGAAAAAATGATAACCATCATCAAATAAGTTCTCAAAATTTTATTTAGGGGATTTAAGACTTGTTCTAAAAAATTTCTTAAGAGGATCAAAAACTTGTTATCAAAATTTTCTTAAGGGGATGTCTTAAGGGGATCACCGTACCTATTGGATAATGATAGCCATTGTCATCTTCTTGAGGTGCTATTAACTTATGTTTAGTTTCCACATAATGAGCCAACCAATATTATATTTCCTCTTCATTCCCCTCTGGTGCAACAACATCATACACATGTCCTGCAACTGAAATTTGATTTAATAACTTGTACACACATCCATATAATTTGACCAATCTACATACATCCATTCATATTTATATTAATAAATAATTTAGTATTAAAAAATAGTAATAAAGTGAAATAAATTGAATTAAATTACCTTCTTGTACAAGGTCTGAAACATGGTCATAGTCTTCTGATACAAACACTTGATCATTGTCTTCAATTATTTCATATTGATTGTGTGCTTGTGCAGGTGTCAACAATATTTTCTTCCAATATTCAACCCATTCCATATTTTCACATGCTTCCCAATCTCTTGACATAGAAAACTAAAAAAAAAATGTAAGCTCTGTTGTCTAGATAGTCCATGTGCTTACATTTGAACTCTTAAATGAATTCCATTTAGTAGATCCATTGATTGTATCACAAGCAAGTCTAGGTGGAATATTCTCTTCTTCAACCAACTAAAAGAAACGATGAATTATAGAGTACTTTCTCGAACCAGGTGTAGATAATCATGTATTGCACCAATCCACAATCCCACTTGCATCTTTAGGATTTATTGCATCCTCAAATTTTGGTTGTTCTCTAGAAATAATTCTTTTAGCACACCCACCAGCTCCATCATATTCTCCTTTACCATGCCCAGCTTCAAAAACCTCAACATATGTTGGACATTAAGTTCCTTGTGAACCCTACTTAACCAATAGAGAATTCAAGAATTTTTGAACTATCTCATACAATTATTTGACCATATGAGTTTTTCTATCATCAGGATTCATTTTTATCTTAATTTCTATAAAATATATTAAAATAGTATTGAACAAACTCTTACGAGTGTAACCGTTTGTCACTCAAATAGAAATGATACTCCCTCAAAAAATTTCTATCATCCTCTGTGCTATCATATGCATGTCTATAAACAATATGAACAAACATAGCTACTTGCACAAAATTATAATACTGTGATTGAATTTCCTCTTGCGGAGCTAGAATATGGTTTTCCACAAAATCAACCACTGATAGTATACTACCAACTAGGAATGTGTTTCTACATGTGCAAAATTGGTCATCAATCCATTGAGCGTGGTGAGAGTACATAACATATTTTGGTACAATCTTATTCTTAAATTCTAATATGAATGCATGCACACTAACTTTTTATGTAACTAAATCACAACACTTTCCAATTTTTCCATCTTTTAGAGAATAGTTAACATTCTTAAATATTTTAACATCCACTAATTATTTTCCAAAATCATTATCAACACTTTCATGCATGCAATCTCTTAAGAATGAAAGATTTCCACAACTAGTGCATTGTCCAAAAATACAAGAACTTAAATAAAATAATTTTCCATTAGATCTTTCACAAAACATAATTGATATAAACTCCCTTATTGTTTCAGGTCGTATATTAATACCACATTCATGCATAATCATGTTAGTATGCAAAGTACAATGTATATATCGAAAACCATAATAAAAATAATGAAATTGAACATGTGTTTTACAACAACAAGATATTCATTGCTTATTAATTTTGACATACCAAGGTTCACATTTTTCAAAAGACCTTTAACTTATTTTAATATTACCAGGTAACACTAAATCACCACAAAATTTTCTATAAATTTCATCTTGTGTTGTATCTAATAGGTGTTTTGGATGAGGATCACAAACTTTGGACCCCACTCTTAATTTTAAAACATCTCTAGCATTAGATGATACCCTAGTATTATCATGCCAATTTTTTTCAATCAAAGATTTAATTTTAACATTCAATTTCATGTTAGACCTCAGGAGTTGACCACTAAAACTCCAACATTGGTTAATTGGATCATTTTTTATACTTTCTCTTCTTTTTACCACTCATAGCAATGTTTTAGGATGTATATTTAGAACTTCACTAATATTTCTTACCATTCTTTTATTCAAAGTTTCTTTATTAACTATAGTAGTTGTTATAGCTCTTCTTGCTGCATTTTTATATTTAGATCTACTATTTTTTCCAATAGACTAAATGTCACTAGCAATAGTAGACATATCATGTTTTATTGATTGATATTTTATTCTTTGTTTAACAAAAAATCCTAAATTTTCATTACTTTTCTCATTTTTCGCATTCTCATCAATTGCATCATTAGTTGACATTGAATTGAATTTTTTTAAGATAAAAAGATTGATTGTATAATCTATTAGCATGTGTTCTTATTTTTCTCCAAGAAATCTTACCAGGAAGATTATCCAAAACATCAATTTCAATTTTAAAAATATATATGTTCATTTTCAACATCACTTCCTAGAAATTCATTTTCATTTTCAACTTCAAAACTATTTTCATTTTCATCAACAAAACAATTTCCATTTTCAGGTTCAATAAAAGGATTTTCATTTTCATTTTCAATAAAAGGATATTCATTTTCATTTTCAATAACAAAACGGTTTTCATTTTCATTTTCAATAAATGGATTTTCATTTTAGTTTTCAACAACAAAATGGTTTTCATTTTAATTTTCAATAAAAATATTTTCATTTTCATTTTTAACAACAATTTGATTCAAATCTTGAACTCTATGAATATTATTGATGTCAACATTGTTATATCCAACATTTTTTAAGTCTCTAATAAACACCATTTCCATGAGGCTCAAAGGTGGATTTGAAGATATACTTGGACTTGTGCCTATTGAAACATTCTCCATAGCAGTGAAAGGGATATTTGAATACATTCCATGAGTAGTTTGTATATTTGTATTAGTTTCCACATTCACCTCTTGCAAGTTTGCATCATCTACATCTATGGTTTCCTCAAATTTTTTATCTTCAATAGTTGTGGAATTGGATGCTTCACCATCATTCATTGATTGAATTCTCATTCTTCTATCTATTTCTCTTTGTTTCTCCTTCTCTCTCTATTTTCTTGAATTTCCTCAGGGTTCAATACCTTCCCATCTTTCCTCTTATTCCAACATTGTGATCCCATGATTGAAACTTTTTTGAAGTATACACAAATGAATGTCAAAAACTTGAGAATCTTCCTTATTTGTTCTTGGACTTCAAACAAGTAGAAATTGTTCACAAAATTCCTCCTCCTTCAAACAAGTAGCAATTGAACAAAATTCCTCTTCCTCCTTCAAACAAGTATCAATTAAACAAAATTCCTCTTCCTCCTTCAAACAAGTAGAAATTGCAAAAAAATTATCTTCCTCCTTCAAACAAGTAGCTCAATTAAAAAAAAATTCTCATCCTCCTTTGAAAAAAAATAGCAATTCAACAAAACTTCTCTTCCCCATTCAAATAAATAGCAAATAAATAAAATTCCTCTTCCTCCTTTGAAAAAAAATATCAATTCAATAAAATTTCTCTTCCTCCTTCAAACAAGTAGGAATAAAAAAAAACTCCTCTTCCTGCTTTGATAACAAGTAGCAATTCAACATAATTCCTTTATAACAATGTCCGAATGATGCCTCCTTTAAAAATTAAAAAAAATCCCAACTTGAAGAGCTTCAACAAGACAAAAGGTGATATAAAATAGGGAATATGTTGCAGTTGACTGTATAAAATAATTCTCAAACCTAAGATGCCCCTTTTTTATAGTAAAATTAAAAAAAATAGTTAAAAATAACTTGGGAACCCATTTAGTAAATAGGATCCCGAACCATATAAATCAGGATCTCATTTATTAAATGGATCCACTCGTAAATAGGATCATGTTTATTAAATGGGATCTCATTCCGTTTTCAAAAGGAAAATGGGAAATGGGATCCCGTTTACTAAACAGGATCCCATTTATTCAAATCTGAAACATAGGTTGGGTTTTTTTTTTTTTTTGATAGGCTCACTAAAAGGTTTGGAGATCCAAACCTAGGCCTTGGACCTGATTTGACCTGCAAGTTGGAGGTCCTAGCAATGTCACAAAAAAATAGTGACTTTGGGCATATGTCTAAAGACTTTTTTTGTAGAATTTTTTGATGAAATTAAAACCCATTATAGATTACACAATGTAGATTCCAAATATGTAAATTTTTTTACAACTAGATTAATTCTTTTATTATTCATTTAATTTTTTATCAAATAGGTCCATAAATTTGAATTATCAGGGTTTTTTAGTATTTTAATAACTTTTTTATCAACATAACATTTTCAGGAACAAATTGCATGAAAGCACACTTCAAACACTTCTTTCCAATATAAAATTTTTTAAAAAAAACTGTAATACCCCCATGTTTTCTAATACTAATTGCTACTATTGATTTCTCTTGTGTGTAGCGTGATACTGATTTGTATTGGTGACTGATTCATCATTTTGGTGTGTGTGGTTGTGTAGTTTAATTGATAGCTACAATTGATATTTTATTATGATTTATGATACTCTATATGTAGGGTTTGGATTATTTTATTAGGTAATGCTTTCTCTCTAATGTTTTAAATGTCGATGTGATAATCGTAGGGTGATCATGTGATTTGAATTCTGTGTTATTTTATAATGCAATGGTTAGTAATTAATTATGATGCAGTAGTTTAGTATAATGTTATCTTATGATCTATTTTGTTAGAAATGTTAGTTGCTATTGACATTGTAATTGTTAGAGTAGATTAGGTGAGAGGACAGGGTAGCATCACTCGTTCACGAGTGCCCTGCTACACTGCAATTCCTTCTCACGGTAGGATGTTGATTATATATTTATATATACATGTGCTTCTTGACGTTTGCTTGGATGCAGGATTGCAGGATTAAGTCTCGATTCCACCTGCTTCGGCAGGACAGGGCGAGCAATCAATTATCCCAACGGGTAAAAATGTTGAAAAAGGGAGTAGGTCTGGAAGCGTCCCCGTCCCAAGTCCGTCGTCTGTTGTGAGTCCTGTTATGACTGTGGTTTTCATTCTCGTTGTTTGTGTAATTTGTTTTGTTGAGGTATTCAGTTGATTTATGGTTCATGTTTATTTAATTAACGTTATTTTATAAGATGATGGATTAAAGTTGTTTAGTTGTTTGATTTAATTGTGTGTTCGTTGAATATTAAATTTAAATATATTATAAATTAAAAGGTGATTTAATTTATTTATAAAATAAATAGTATTTTGAGTAATAATGTTGACTATAATTAAACTAAATAAATATTTTTGAAGATAATTAAATAATATCTTTTATTAATATTAAATTAGCATAGATAACATCTTGTTTAAATAAAATTATTTTAAATAGAAGCGTAGACAAATTTGTGCTGCAAAATTTGAAAAGGACCAATAGGAGGCGGGCTTTTGAGAAAAGAAAGCAGGGAAGTTTTATTGAGTTTTATTGTGATTTATTATTTTTTTGGAATGGGAAGAGGATTCACACACAGAACTTCTTCTACTCGGTTGTTCTGGGATCTAATGAGGAAAAATAAAAGAAAAATAAAAAGGAAAGAATTTGGGGGTTTTTGTTGAAATCTTGGGAGAAAAGAATTGTTTGGGAAGATAGATAGATTCAAGGAGCTGCAGGAGGAATTCGAAAGGAGCTTTCAGAAGGGATTCTTCTGCAAACGAAGGACTCCAGGTTCCATAAAAATTTATCATTTATTTTATTTATTTTTATTTCTGTAAAGAAAATCATGTCTGTAATATTTTAAATCAATATTTTGTTTGAAAAAGGGTTTTGTTTGGTTGTGTTATATTCTGAATGATTTCTATTGAAAACTATATTAAATCTTAAGTAGAAACGATCATTGAACCACATTGTTAGCTGTTTCTTTAAATTAGAATAGAATGTTTATATATATTTCGTATACGTGGTGGAAAAAACCTTTAAAAAAATGCGTATAAATAAATAATAATATCGCCTTTATTATTTGAAATCCAGCGTACTTTTTATTTTGCGAATTAGAAATTTAAAGTGAAATTAAATTAAATTAAACAAAAAAAAAAAAAATTTTTTTTTTTTTTTTGGGAATGAATAGTCGGCGAGCCGTGCCATCCCCACTCCAGTAATCTTGCTTCTTGGCCTTGATCACCACAGCTAGCTTCCTGAAGCAACCCATGGCTACCCATGCGCGCAGTGAGAGGCTGCGGCTACAGTGAGTACCTAAATCTTCGTCTCACAGTGCCCGATACCTCTGATGCCCTAGATGGGGAGTTGTTCCCTGCGTGCTTTTAGTCTTTAAAATTTTAAATTCTTTTTTTTAATTTATGTGCGCTATGTTTTATTTTATTTATATATATATTATATATATATTAATATATATTATTTTATGTATATTTATATATATATAAATCTCTGGTAGTTTTCATGATATGATTTAATAGATGATTTTATATATATATATATTTTAAAAAATATGAGATTTATTAATTATTTATTAAATGAAAATTTTATTTAAATATAGGTGATTGTGGAAAAAGAAACACTATGTTATATAAAAGGGTTTTTCTTTTGATATGTTTTAAAAATAATAATTTTATTTTAATATAAATATATATGTGTGTGTAAAAGTGTATATATATTTATATATATTATAGAGATGTCACTTTTTGGTGATGGTGATTTATTATTATTAGATTAAGAGAAATGACAATGTTTTATGTAGTTGTGCAAATTAGGAATATATCATGAGAGTTGAATTAAATCGAATTTACTCGAGTTAATGATTTATTTATTGGAAAACTGTAATATGTTTTGGAATAATTTGTGTGGTGTTGTTTTGTGTAAATTGTTTCCTTTGAGGTAATATATCTATTCTATTGCGATTTCCTTTTAGTTGAGTTATTTTTTTTGTGGAAAAACCTAGAGTTAACTTTTTCCAATTATAGGATTCTAAGTTGTGTTTAGGACTTCCAGAGGCAGAGTTTTCTAATATGAATTGTGATCTCGTACTTGATGTTTGGTCTGTGATTCGACCCTGGTTATGATTTAGTTTGCTCCTGGATTGCACTATTTGTGGTTATGTTTCATATGTTATGGCGAGATGGTTATGCCTCGCGAAGGATCCATGTGTTGGTTCGATTATGTCATGTTGATGCAGTCCTTTTTGTGTTGGTTATTTAGGGATTGAGTGTTTAGAGAGAGTGGCTCTAGTGGGGGCCGGCGCACAAAGGGGCTGTCAGGGTAACCCACATAGAGTTGGATAAATCAGTGATAACTTAAGTAATAAACCTCGGGTGGGAATTAAACATTAACAAGATAATTGTGAAGCCTCGTCCGCCTGTTAGTGCTATCACAGACTAAAGGGGACTGAGAAGGCCGTGGTTGGCATGGTCATTACCTTGTCCTCACGAAAGGTCAATGACTCCGCATGAGTGACCCTATGGAGCGGCGCCTTGAGATAGGTCGTCTGGAGAACCATAGATGGAAGCGGCACCTTAACTGGGTTGTCTGGAGAATCCATATTGAGATGGAGGCGGCACCTTGTAATAGGTTGTCTGGAGAATCCATGTGAAACCATGCGATGACACTCTCGTCTAACATTCTATTTATGTTGATTTACTGAAGTCCTCTGGAAGTGTTTTATTGATTTATCTTTGGACTTGGTTGGATGTAGTACATGATATTATGTCTTGAGATTCGTTGATGTTGTGAATGTGTCTGGTTGTTATGTTCTTCAGTGGTTTGTCGAGCCTTTTGGATTTGCCAGTGTTGGGTTTTCTATGTGGTCTTTGGTGTTGAGTTATCTTCTTGGAGTTAGTCTTTGCTGTTGTTAGACGTACTTGGTCGGGGACCCTTCCTTGCCTACTCTCAGCACGGGGGTGGTTGGGTGGAACGTGCTTCGCACCCCGTTGGGTTTCCCCTTCTATTACAGGTGTATTTTCATTGCAGGGCTTTTGGAAGATGTTGATGATCCAGTTATTCTTATGTACCAGATAGTTGTATTTACTTCAGTTGTAATGTATTTCATGTTTTTATTGATGTATCGTCTCCCACGTGTGTTGGGGTGACCTTGATGTAATTCGTATATGTAATTATTGAGATGTACCTTCAGTCTGTTGTATTTTATTATTATTTGGGATGTAATGTATATTCGAGCCATGATTTGATTCAGGAGCAATCACTTATTGGATATGTTACGTTGTACCTATCAAAATATGTAACACTTTATATTTTTATCATCACATGTGTTATCATATGTACTTATGTCATGAATGTAGTTATTGATCAATGGATATGTAAATGATGAAATGAGGATGAATGGATTCATGTAACTGCTTAATAATGGTTTAACATATTGTCGTGTTATGGGTTAGAATAGTCATGTCACTTCGTGTACCCCATTGGAATAAGTGTGCCTCTTAATATATTGTTATGTTGTAATACTTAAGTAGGTTATTATATTCTTTTAAAAAAAAAATTTGTTCCGTAGTTTTAGTTCCTTTGGGGTTCGCACGGCGGGGCGTGACAGCTTGGTATCAGAGCCAGGTTTAAACACTGGGCGCTCTGGGATAATGTGGACCCATTAAGTTGTTAGTTGCGTAGGTAATACTCTAGGCATTGTGAGCCATAGCGTTGACCTAGGTGCTTTGTACGTTAGTTTATGTTTTCCTTCTTGGGTGATCTGATTTGGCTACCCAGAAGTTGTTGTTACGTGGTGTAGGTCCAATGGCGCAGGAAACTAGTGGAAGGGATAGGACCCTCGGTGTAGTGTACAATGCACCGATATCCTTTCTACTGGAAGAATTGTGTTGCGTGTGAATTTTGTGTGTTGTGTGTGGTGGATGACAACCAGCTTTGTTGTTATGTCCACCCTTGTATGTCTTCTTGTGCTTTACCTCATCGTGCAAGCGATTGCCTGATTGACCCGATGTGGTTTTGGAGTTGCTTTTGCGTGTTGTGTTGTATGGAATTATGGAATATGGTAATAGGAAATGAATGAATATGTAGTTAGTTATAGAGATTTGTGGCGTGTTTTCTCTGTGGTTGTTGTATGCTTAATCTTATTTATTATATATATGTATATATAGTTACTGGCTTCCAGGAGTAAGCCATATCCTAGGGGGGGAGGATGTAATACCCCCATGTTTTCTAATACTAATTGCTACTATTGATTTCTCTTGTGTGTAGCGTGATACTGATTTGTATTGGTGACTGATTCATCATTTTGGTGTGTGTGGTTGTGTAGTTTAATTGATTGCTACAATTGATATTTTATTATGATTTATGATACTCTATATGTAGGGTTTGGATTATTTTATTAGGTAATGCTTTCTCTCTAATGTTTTAAATGTCGATATGATAATCGTAGGGTGATCATGTGATTTGAATTCTGTGTTATTTTATAATGCAATGGTTAGTAATTAATTATGATGCAGTAGTTTAGTATAATGTTATCTTATGATCTATTTTGTTAGAAATGTTAGTTGCTATTGACATTGTAATTGTTAGAGTAGATTAGGTGAGAGGACAGGGTAGCATCACTCGTTCACGAGTGCCCTGCTACACTGCAATTCCTTCTCACGGTAGGATGTTGATTATATATTTATATATACATGTGCTTCTTGACGTTTGCTTGGATGCAGGATTGCAGGATTAAGTCTCGATTCCACCTGCTTCGGCAGGACAGGGCGAGCAATCAATTATCCCAACGGGTAAAAATGTTGAAAAAGGGAGTAGGTCTGGAAGCGTCCCCGTCCCAAGTCCGTCGTCTGTTGTGAGTCCTGTTATGACTGTGGTTTTCGTTGTCGTTGTTTGTGTAATTTGTTTTGTTGAGGTATTCAGTTGATTTATGGTTCATGTTTATTTAATTAACGTTATTTTATAAGATGATGGATTAAAGTTGTTTAGTTGGTTGATTTAATTGTGTGTTAGTTGAATATTAAATTTAAATATATTATAAATTAAAAAGGTGATTTAATTTATTTATAAGAGTAAATAATTATTTTTAATTAATAATGTTGACTATAATTAAACTAAATAAATATTTTTGAAGATAATTAAATAATATCTTTTATTAATATTAAATTAGCATAGATAACATCTTGTTTAAATAAATTATTTTAAATAGAAACTGTAGACAAATTTGTGCTTTTAAAAGCTGAAAAGGACCAATAGGAAGCAGGCTTTTTGAGAAAAGAAAGCAGGGAAGTTTTATTGAGTTTTATTGTGATTTATTATTTTTTTGGAATGGGAAGAGGATTCACACACAGAACTTCTTCTACTCGGTTGTTCTGGGATCTGAGGAGGAAAAATAAAAGAAAAATAAAAAGGAAAGAATTTGGGGGTTTTTGTTGAAATCTTGGGAGAAAAGAATTGTTTGGGAAGATAGATAGATTCGAGGAGCTGCAGGAGGAATTGGAAAGGAGCTTTCAGAAGGGATACTTCTTCAGACGAAGGACTCCAGGTTCCATAGAATTTATTATTTATTCTTTTTATTCTGTAAAGAAAATCATGCATGTAATATCTTAAATCAATATTTCGTTTGAAAGAGGGTTTTGATTTGGTTGTGTTATATTCTTGAATGATTTCCTTTGAAACTATATTAAATCTTCTGTAGAAAACCGTCATTGAACCCTGTGTGCTTTGTTTCTTTTAAATTAGAATAGAATATTTATATATATTTACCTCGTATTCTGTGGTGGAAAAACCTTTAAAAAAAAATGCATATAAATAAATAATGTATATACGCCTTTATTATTTGAAATCCGCGTACTTTTATTTTACTGGGTCGAAACGAAATTTAAGTGAAATTAAATTAAATTAAATGAAAAAAAAAAAAAAAAAAAAAAAATTTTTTTTGGGGTGGGAATGGTCGGCCGAAGCCGTACCATCCCCACTCCCGGTGGTACTGCTGCGCGCAGTCACCACTGACTGCGCACAGCAGCCCATGGCTGCTGTACGCAGCCAGTGGGGACTGCGGCTCCCCACAGGGGGGGTACGCAGTACCTACGTACTGCGTCCTCCCCACAGGGGGGTACGCAGTACCTCTGGTGCTGCGTGGGGAGTTGTTCCCTGCGTGCTTTTAGTCTTTAAAATTTTAAATTCCTTTTTTTAATTTATGTGCGCTATGTTTTATTTTATTTATATATATATTATATATATATTAATATATATTATTTTATGTATATTTATATATATATAAATCTCTGGTAGTTTTCATGATATGATTTAATAGATGATTTTATATATATATATATTTTTAAAAAATATGAGATTTATTAATTATTTATTAAATGAAAATTTTATTTAAATATAGGTGATTGTGGAAAAAGAAACACTATGTTATATAAAAGGGTTTTTCTTTTGATATGTTTTAAAAATAATAATTTTATTTTAATATAAATATATATGTGTGTGTAAAAGTGTATATATATTTATATATATTATAGAGATGTCACTTTTTGGTGATGGTGATTTATTATTATTAGATTAAGAGAAATGACAATGTTTTATGTAGTTGTGCAAATTAGGAATATATCATGAGAGTTGAATTAAATCGAATTTACTCGAGTTAATGATTTATTTATTGGAAAACTGTAATATGTTTTGGAATAATTTGTGTGGTGTTGTTTTGTGTAAATTGTTTCCTTTGAGGTAATATATCTATTCTATTGCGATTTCCTTTTAGTTGAGTTATTTTTTTTGTGGAAAAACCTAGAGTTAACTTTTTCCAATTATAGGATTCTAAGTTGTGTTTAGGACTTCCAGAGGCAGAGTTTTCTAATATGAATTGTGATCTCGTACTTGATGTTTGGTCTGTGATTCGACCCTGGTTATGATTTAGTTTGCTCCTGGATTGCACTATTTGTGGTTATGTTTCATATGTTATGGCGAGATGGTTATGCCTCGCGAAGGATCCATGTGTTGGTTCGATTATGTCATGTTGATGCAGTCCTTTTTGTGTTGGTTATTTAGGGATTGAGTGTTTAGAGAGAGTGGCTCTAGTGGGGGCCGGCGCACAAAGGGGCTGTCAGGGTAACCCACATAGAGTTGGATAAATCAGTGATAACTTAAGTAATAAACCTCGGGTGGGAATTAAACATTAACAAGATAATTGTGAAGCCTCGTCCGCCTGTTAGTGCTATCACAGACTAAAGGGGACTGAGAAGGCCGTGGTTGGCAAGGTCATTACCTTGTCCTCACGAAAGGTCAATGACTCCGCATGAGTGACCCTATGGAGCGGCGCCTTGAGATAGGCCGTCTGGAGAACCATAGATGGAAGCGACACCTTAACTTGGATGTCTGGAGAATCCATGTAGAGATGGAGGCGGCGCCTTGTAATAGGTTGTCTGGAGAATCCATGTGAAACCATGCGATGACACTCTCGTCTAACATTCTATTTATGTTGATTTACTGAAGTCCTCTGGAAGTGTTTTATTGATTTATCTTTGGACTTGGTTGGATGTAGTACATGATATTATGTCTTGAGATTCGTTGATGTTGTGAATGTGTCTGGTTGTTATGTTCTTCAGTGGTTTGTCGAGCCTTTTGGATTTGCCAGTGTTGGGTTTTCTATGTGGTCTTTGGTGTTGAGTTATCTTCTTGGAGTTAGTCTTTGCTGTTGTTAGACGTACTTGGTCGGGGACCCTTCCTTGCCTACTCTCAGCACGGGGGTGGTTGGGTGGAACGTGCTTCGCACCCCGTTGGGTTTCCCCTTCTATTACAGGTGTATTTTCATTGCAGGGCTTTTGGAAGATGTTGATGATCCAGTTATTCTTATGTACCAGATAGTTGTATTTACTTCAGTTGTAATGTATTTCATGTTTTTATTGATGTATCGTCTCCCACGTGTGTTGGGGTGACCTTGATGTAATTCGTATATGTAATTATTGAGATGTACCTTCAGTCTGTTGTATTTTATTATTATTTGGGATGTAATGTATATTCGAGCCATGATTTGATTCAGGAGCAATCACTTATTGGATATGTTACGTTGTACCTATCAAAATATGTAACACTTTATATTTTTATCATCACATGTGTTATCATATGTACTTATGTCATGAATGTAGTTATTGATCAATGGATATGTAAATGATGAAATGAGGATGAATGGATTCATGTAACTGCTTAATAATGGTTTAACATATTGTCGTGTTATGGGTTAGAATAGTCATGTCACTTCGTGTACCCCATTGGAATAAGTGTGCCTCTTAATATATTGTTATGTTGTAATACTTAAGTAGGTTATTATATTCTTTTAAAAAAAAAAATTTGTTCCGTAGTTTTAGTTCCTTTGGGGTTCGCACGGCGGGGCGTGACAGCTCACAAGTTTAGGTCATCTTATGCATGACATACACGATGATTTTTTAAAACACCAAATATGGCCACTAAAATATTAACAAAAAAAATCAATGAAAAATTACAAAAAAATATGGAAAACATTTTTCAATGAGTTACAAATCTTTTCCCAAAATAATTTTTAAAAATATGATTATTTAGGTCACAATATGGATGATGTACATGTGCATAGTATGGTATAAAAAATGACTTTTAAACAATGGCTTTTAGAAATGCCTATTGAAAATAAATTTGTATCATATGGGTATTGAAATAAATTACATATTTGGAAACTAGACTCCGAGTACTACATTTTATGATTAGTGAATTTTTTCAAGATTCTATCTATAAGTTCTTCAAATTTTAAGGTCAAATGTGTTGAATTCTAAAAATCAGGGAAAACACTTCCACTAAATGGCCAAAAGTGGACTCAACTTCTTGCTAGCACCCTATTTCTTACCCCTATCTTGTAAGTAAAGGAAATTGTATTCAACCATTTGATTGTGAGGATTAGAAAGCATTCACCTAGAGCACAAAGTTGATCATTCCTAGGTTCTACCCATATTATGAAGGGATTAATTAACTATATTACTCAAGCCATTCAAGGTGGTATAAGTTTGGAGCTACTTCTTCCTAGGTGGATAGATTTGTTGTTAAAGTCCTAGTGGGATTGATGTTAGAATGGATAGAAATCAAGAAAGATTTAGTGCTTGTAAAAATCTTCTTATAGTCTATGTGACCATATTGGAATTGAGGACTACCAATGTAGTATGTTATGAACCAAATTCATATTCCCAAAGATATTCTTGAGAACCCAAATTCCACTCCATCACTTATGTCTTAGACCTTGATGTGCTTTTACTTCATGATAACATGTTAATTCTACTTGATTAGGGTTGACATGGTATTTTCCTACATGGTTGGGTATGTTATACTCATGGGATCAAAAATATGAATGCAAAAAAATTGGTTATGTGCATTCAAAACCCAAACTCCTGCACCACTTCAAGTATTATTATTTTATGATAATTGTACTTGATATTTTCTTACTCATTTTATGAATGATTTGGATCTTGGATTGTTTTTCGTATAGTTCTAGTTAAATGGGTTTGTATTCACTAGTGATAGTTATATAGAAAAAATTGTAATTATGATTGGTTTCTGCACTTTTTCTTTAGAACACAAATTCTCACAAGTTCCCTAATATAACTATATAACACCTCTCCACATAATAAATATTTAAAAATTATATAAAATAAAACTAAATGAATCTGGAAGGACACTTATTTAACACTATTATTTTCGTATAATTAAAAAATCCCAAATGTTATATAGAACATTTATCTTAAAAAGAAGAGAAAAAGAAAAGAAAAGAAAAGGTTGTAAAATCTATGAAGGGAAAAAATAGTTTGTAAATAATTGCATGTAAATTTGGATGATGTATATCACATTTGACTTGGCCCAAGAAACATGTAAGGTGTCGACTAGTGAGTAAATTGAAATAAAATTTGTGTCTAATGTGTTGATAGACATATGTGACTAGTTTTTTATATGTACACACACTAAACCTAAAAGTGAGATTCAAAAAGTATGGTGGATATAATAGATTGTTTCTAGGTGAGAATTCAAAGTTCAGTAAGCTAATTATTTGAATTGGGGTATGGCTCATCAATTTTTTTTTTCAACAAATGAAAAAGAGCCTCATGTATTCACCATATTCCATATAAGCTTTCCACCATATGAAATCTTCTTTTACCCCTAACGATGATGCAATAAGTTGGGTCCACAAAAAGGTCAAAAAGTGGAAGTGTTTTTGTTGTCTTCAAGAATTTGTCACACTTGGACTTAAAATTTGAGACACTTACATAATGAATCTTTAAAAAATTCAATACTATTAAATTTAGCATTTTGAATCTAGTTTCCAAATACATAATTTATTCAAATACCCAAATGATAGAAATTGAATTTTGATAGGGATGTATAAAAACCACTTTTTAAAAGTAATTTTTCTTTACCATATCATGCACCTGTATGGACACCACATTTTGACCCAAATAAAAGTATCTTGCTAATTCCTTTTGGGGAAAGATAGCTAACAACATGAAGACTGATGAGGATATTTTTTGTAATATTTCATTTTATTGAGACTCAATTGGCCTTAATTGTTGTTTTTAAAAAACATGTAAAGACACCATAATTGGACCTAAACTAAACATTTTTTTTTTTTCCATTTTGTAGAGAATTTTTTGAAGATTACTGTCATATATTTGTTTTTGCAAGAAAATTAAGTTAAAAAAGTTATTAAAAAAAATTTAAAAATCTGATATTTCAAGTTTATGGACTAGTTTTCTTAGAAATTAATTAAAAAATAACAAATATAATCCAATCTTTAAAAAAATTATATATTTGGAAACTTGAAATCATGTTCTCTAATGGGTTTTAATTTCATAGATTGATTCAGAAAAAAAAGTCCATCAACCATGTTGCCAAAGTTGGACATTTCTCTTGAACCTACCTTAGTTTTTTAGTTGAAGGTCAAAGGCTAAGGGTTGGGTTGCCAAGCCTTTCCCAAGCCTAAAACCAAGGCAGCATGTGGGTTTGGGATTCAAAATTTTAAAAATGTGTATGCATTACAAAACGTATACATGTTCTTTATTTCCTTGATTATTTAAAAAATTAAATACTTTTTATCTAAACACGTGTGTGTTTTAAAACGTGTACGCGTTTCTAAAAGGTATTTAATTTTTAAAATAAATGACTGATGTGTGATATAAAACATGTATGTGCTATATAATGTGTATGTGTTATATAACACATACACATTATAATGTGCACACATTATATAACGTGTACATATTATACTGTGTACACATTTCTTAGTGTGTATGCGAAACATAACACAAAAAAATTTAGGCTTGGGTACCCAAAGCATAATGCATACATTTTTTTCAATAAAGTGTACATGTTTCTTGTGGGATATTTTTTTTGGCTAATACTTCCCCTCTTTGTGGACCCAACTTCTTGCTTTTAACCCCTAGGTATAACTAGTTATTTTACTAATGGTGCACCCTTATTGACTTTGTTAGTATAATTTCTCCATTACAAATTTATGTGTTCTTATCAAAAAAAAAAATTCCTTATTTTAAGTAGATAGTGGGGAGAGTCCACAATAGTTGTGCAGGATAACTTTTCAAACATCTAGTAGTTAAAATGAGTGAATAAAGTGAGGGTGGTCTTGATGATTTTTTTCTCTTATCATGGTGAGTGTATTAGTTGTGTTCATGTTGTGTGAAAGGGAAACATAATATAGTTTGGGGTTTCAATTTATGGTCTTAAAATTCAATCTAGGGTTTAAATTTAGGGTTTTAAAATTGAATCTAGGGTTTGAATTTAAGGCTTTAAAATTTCTCAGTTAGGATTTCAAATTGTAGTTTAGGGTTTACATTTATAGTTTAAGGATTTGATTTAGGGTTTCAACTAAATTCAAATTACAGTTTCAAAATGAAAATACATAATTCATCAAATTTAATAAAAATTTACATTATTATCAAATAAAATTTCATAAATAATATTTAAATGGATTTGCAAATGGGCCCCAACTATACCTTTCATTGCTCATTGATATTGCATGCCAACACCATTAGCTTGTTGAAATTTGAACAAAGGTGTTTGGTAATTTGTATACCCCTCTTCTAAATTTTTAATTTCTTGCAAGCAGGACTCATTATTGTGAGTTCACCCATAATTCTATGTAATATTTCATAAGAAAGAAAATAGAACATGAAATAATAATTCAAGAAAAAGTAAGATAAAAGAATATAATAATACAATAATACAATAAAAATATTGTAGGACAATACAAATGCGTAAATATATATTATATGAATAAATTTTATTGAAATAGGATCCAAGGGCTCCTTCATGATGTCAAAAAATTACTACGAAAGATCATCGATCACCAAGTAATAAATTTTCATTACTACAAAATCTCCCCTAAACCATAGTATCGAGCTAAACATGAAATTGTGATAACCATATTCTAAATTAAGATCACCCATGGTCAAAAAATCATTCAATTATTACACAAAAAAATCTAGGGAATAAAGTAGAATCAAGATCTCCAAACTAGGAAGATAAACCACTATTTGCAATCAATAATCAATCCAAAACCACCAACAATTCATATATGCATAAATAATCATATCATATCAAAGCTCCAAATGTACAAGGACCTTCCTTGACATTGAAATCACAACCCAACGTATCTACTTGAAACTTACACAAGGTCTCACACATCTTCCACCATAGTTAAAAATTGTACCTATCCCAAAATTAAATTGGATCAAGTAACACCATCTCTTTTCCTCATAATGATAAAAAAACCTTGATGAACCAAGTGACTAAACAAGGACAACTAGATAGAATCTACATCCATAGTGAAATATCTATGGGTATAGACAACCACATTTGAATTATTTATGCAACATATAATTATAGAAATATTATAAATCTATACAAATATTTGATCTCACAATACAATACATATAGATTCAATATAACATTCGTAACTATGTCAAACATATACAAAGCAAGATAAACATGTTAGTATTCCATGAATTAAACACCAAATAACCTCTAGATTTAACTTACTATAAAATCAAAAAGTACCATGACAAACATAAATGTAAGTAAATAAATTATAGATTAACATTTCTAAACCTAATCAATTTTCAAGTGCTTACAAATTCTCTATGTCTCCTATAAGAATTATAAAATTAGACACTATGATATGTCATGTCAAAAAGATGAGAGAAATTTTGACATTTAGTTAGAATTTTCTATCCAAAATAAAATATATGAAAAAACACTAATACCATACTGCAATACTCAAAAGTAGCTTTTAATCAACTATAAAAATGTGAACACATATAACTTCTTAGGTGAAATTTATGGATCCCAAATAAATTAGCCTTCTCTAGTGCATTTCAAATAGACTTGGTGACTAGAGAGAGCTCCACAATATTTCCATCAGTGGTTGGCCAATATTAGTGGTGGCTCTCCAAGTAATCATGGTGGGAAATCTTCCTATAATGAGGTGAATTTGCACAAATTGAGGTGGTTTGTGGGAAAATTAGTTTGATAGAGGTAATAGATAAGGTAGCTCCTAAGAGGAGTGTTGGGATATAGTGTTGTAAACCATTGCATAAATTGATTTATCATAATATTGTAATTAAATAATTATTTAGTTGTGATGCACCTTGGTGGTGTGGTTAATCACACTAGGTAATTATTTGGGATCCACTTGATGTTGTATTGTAACATTTTATTATTATTTAATGTATGGGAGACATGTGATAATAGTTTAATATTTGAGAAATATTAAAATGTGATGCCTTAGAACCCAATATTAAATAAGGGGTTAGTGGTTTTGTATTCACATGGTTTTCTAGTACATGGTTTCACCTTACCAAGTGCTAGTTATTTTAGGTAGATCTAGTCCAAGGCCTAGGCCACATGGGTCTGCCACCGTCACTGAGTCTCGAAGCGGCCAACCATGGACCGTCACTGAGATGACCTGGTCCGTCCATGGTCCCCAGCCTCACGCCACTGACGAGCTACTTGGTTTGAATGCCTTTGGAGTCAGCCTTCCCTGCCTCCCAGTACACCAAATTTACTGCATAAAGTGCCATCCCACCCTCGTGCCGGATCCCTGCCACCGCATTTGCATTGTTATCTCTTTTCCAAGTTATGTGGAAATTTTCATACAATGGCTACAAGTTTCCTTACAAGGAGACATAATAATAGTGCAATTACCCCCACAAAGAGGCTATGGAAATTGGTCCACCTTATGAATAGGGGATGGGGCCTTCCAAACCACTATGTAGGCTAACATTAGATTATAATACCCAATGGCAATATGTTTTGAATCAAATTCTACAAACATAGGATATAGCTAATATAAACTAGAGAATATTCTTAAAGATGCAAATTGTAACATCCCACACTATCAACTAAGACATTTGCATACACATCTAAATGTATTCTATATAACATCCCACCAAAGAAAATGTTTCCTCAAACTCTATTCCTTCTACTCATGAGTAGCCTTTATACATAAGTCTTGCCTTGTTTTTTACCATTTCTCCACTTTCATTCAGCTTGTTCTAGAATACCCACTTAGTTCCAATCAAATTATTTCTTGTTGGTCTGGGGACAAGTTACCAAGTCTAGTTTTTCTCAATCTACATTAATTATTCTTTCATAGCCTTGATCCAATACTCATATTTACATGCTTCAATCACTGTTTTAGGTTAAAATTTGGAAAGGAAACAAAAATTTACATGTCCTTCTATCATAGCGACCTTTCTTCTTGTCAAAACACCTCTGCTCTTGTCACCAATGATATGATCTTCCAAATGATTCTTCTACACATACTTAGGAGTATTAAGGATCATTTCTAGAGCTTCTTCCTCTTCAATATACACTTATTTTCCTTTTCCCACATCTTTTTCTTATTCTTTGCAATAGGATTCATCTGATTCATATCTATCTATCAACACTAAAATTTTATGTAATTCTTCATCAACTTTGAAACTTCCACTTTCAACAATATCTTTCGGCCTCTTGTTGTAGCATCAGAAAGCCTTTCTTCTTATAGAATATCCAAGAAGAATTCCTTCATCATATCTTGCATCAAACATTCTTGTTTTATTTATCTCTCTTGATATAGTATTTTCTTCCAAATACCTAAATATTTGATAGTAGGTGTTCTTCCATAACATAATTCATAGGGATTCTTTGAACTATTTGTCCTTGTGCTCTATTAAGTATGTAGAATGTAGTATGAATTGATTCTCTCTAGTAGAATTTTGCTAGGTTTGCTTCTTTCATCATTGTTCTTGCTTCTTACTGAATAGTTCTATTCTTCCTAATTTTAACCACTCCATTCTGCTAAGGAGTTCTAAGAGCTAGAAAATTCCTCTTTATTCCATTATCTTCATAGAAATTGTTAAACTCATTGGAGGTGAACTCTTCACCTCTGTTAGATCTTAAAGATTTTATTTTCATATCCATTTAATTTTCAACCATAGATTTAAATGCCTTAAAATTATCAAAAGATTATAATTTTTCTTTGAGAAAAGTTACCCAAGTTATCCTAGAATAATCATCAGTTAATAGCATAAAATAACCGTCACCTTGAAAAATTATTATTCTAGTAGGTCCAAAAAGGTCTATATGCACCAACTCTAAAGGTTCTATAGTATATTATTCTTTGACTTTGAAAATATTTCTAGCATGCTTCCCAATCTGACATTCCTTCTAGACAACATTAATAGGCTTTATAATCTTTTGCATATCTCTCATATCCTAAACTAAATTGATCCTCAATAGGCTATCAAAATTGATGTGACACATTCTTCTATGCCATAGCCAAATTGCATTGATTTGAGTCATAAATCTATTACAAATTAAGGTGTCTCAACCTTTGCAATTTCCTAGCATTGATATATTAATTTATTAATATTTATGTTGTATTTTCTTGCTCATATTAATTTTTCATCTAATGTGACTTAGCACAATGATTTGTCAGCATATTGGGAGCTAACATGGATGTTGTGGTCTCCACAATGTAGTGCAGATGGACATCCCACTTTGGGAAGAGATTATTTTACATGTGTTGGTATCTTTGAGACATCTCTAGGGAATCCTTGAATGTGGAGCATAGAAATTTTGTTGCCCTGGGTCCTAAAACCCTTAGTGGTGATAAAATTCTATGAAACATTTTGGTGAACCTGCATTTAGAACATTTCATTTTCTGATTTGGAGTCCATCATCCTAGATCTATTTTGCATTGACATTGCATTAGGTTTTGCATTAGTTAATTGGCATCTATGGTTTCTAAATTTTGTGTTAGTGAGATTGCATAAAGGATTTCTTTTTGCATCTCAAATCATTTAAAATCATATAAAATTTGTATTTTCATTTAGTCTTCAAGTCATACAAACTAAAATGCATAAAAATCAATTAAAATTCACTAAAAATTATGCAAAAAACCCTCATTGGTACTCATTCACCCCTTTGGGTGAATCAGTCCTAGTGCACATCTGAAACTGGCTTTTACAACATTTAAAGCCTTATTTTTGCACTTATGTTTGTTTCCATTGGTTATGTGTTTCAGCTGGTTGAGTTTTTGTTTCGTGCATTTCACTGAATCTAGCTTCAAGTGGTTCATTTCATGCATTACTTAATTGAAAATTTTCATTTAAAACATTTCATTTTTAAATCATTGCATAGTGTAATTAGTAAATTATCTTGTTTGAAATCTAAAAATTGCATCTATATATTTCATTCTAGGCTTTTATATTGTATTTTAAGTTTGCATAGATTATTGTTCAAAAATGTTAGTTTTAGTCATTTTCAAGTTTGCAAGGAAAAAATTAGTTAATAAGCATGCTATTCATTCATTCAATGCATTCCCTAGTTATCAGAGTCTCTTAGCACAAGAAAGTGAAAATTGTGATGCTTTCCTTAAACCTACACCCCTCCTTATCTATCCTATTTGTGGGAATGATGTGATAGAAGAAGATGAAAATATAGACAATCTTGATGATCATATTTTTTCTTCTCCTAATACCTCTCCTACATGTGATGAAGGTATTTTGGTGTTAGAAGATGCACTCATTGAGAATCATGACATTGTTGAAAGCTCCTCTTCTATAAACTCTCCTACATTGGAAGATATTTTAGCACAAGAGAATGAAATCATAGACACATTTCTAACCATCACCTTACCTAGCCTCCATTCTCCCTTTTCTTGTGAGAATGATTTAATGGACGAGGATGAGATTGTAAATGATGAGGATATGTTGTTGTTAGATGATAAAATATTTGAGGTCTATAACAACCCTCTTTATGATCCTTCCCCTACCTATCCTATTTTAAAATGCATTAGGGAACAAAGGAATGAAATCATAAATGATCATGAAAATCATACTTTTCCTTCTCCTAGTATCTCTCCTAGTTGTGAAAAAGATACTTCAATCAATGAAAGTCATGAGAATCTTAGTTGTCCCCTTTCACCTAGGGAAACCCTTACTGAGAAAGAGAATTCAACCATTAATCATTTCCCTACTTGCAATGAAGTCATGTTGGGAGAACCAATCATTGAATGTCAAAAAAATTTGGTTTTTAGTTCTCCAAATAACTCTCCTCTAGGGATAATATCATGGTGCAAGAAAATGAGAATAGTAATATGGCTTCCTTAGATGATGGTAAAAGGTGATTCTAGATTTCCCTTTATTAGAAATACATCAAACCAAGATTGTTGAGGTTATGAATGTGCAGGTGTCTGTTAGATCCCCCTCAATTGATGGACCTCATCCATACCCCATGGGACATCCTAAGAATCCTCTAATTCTTTACCCACCATCATACAAACAACAAACTGAAAACAAACTTATCCTTTACCCACCTAAGAACAATGTTTCACAAAAACTGAGTCATAATACTATTGCTCATACATACAATGCTAGGAAAAATCTGCAACCAAGACAAACACCTTCAACATCCCTCCCATTTCCTAACCTTATCTTACCAGGTCCTCCTCATTCTCCTCCACAAAGAGGAAAGGAGTATAATATTGTTAAACAACTTAAGAATACTCCTGCTAAGATATCATTGTGGGACCTTATCCAAGCCTCCCCTCATTATCATAACATGATTCAAGATACTTTAAAACAAGTTCCCATCCCTTCTAATACACAACCAAATGACATAGAAATCATCATACAAGGAATAAATGCTGAAATTTTTTTCCACCAAAGTGACCTCCCTCCTTTGGAAGCGCAAAAACAAAATGAAGCTTTTATAATAATATCTCTATATAAAAGGATAGGGATAAAGAAAACCTTTGTTGACAATGGCTCAACCATTAATGTGTGTAGTGTGACAATTTTGGATAGGCTTGGTTTGGATAAATCAAAAATCCAACTTGACTCTTTATCTATTAAGAAATTTGACAATGTGGGAAAACAACCGCTTGGAGTGATTGATTTTCCTATTACAGTTGCAAAGGCCACATTAGAAACACCAATCCATGTTATGCCTCATGATATTTCATACAATCTCCTTTTAGGTAGACCATGGATTCATGCAATGAAGGGTGTGCCTTCTACTCTTCATCATATAATGAAGTATGTCTACAACAACAAAGTGTACATACTTGAAGCCGATCCTGAACCAAATAGTTGCTTGAACATTGAGAAAAATAAGGAGAATCCTTTGAAAACATTAACACCAACTACACAAGTAGAACCCGTGCAACAAAAATACAAAGAAAAACACATTGAAGAAGTCACGAAGCTATTAGAAGATGATTGGGGTTAGATTTTACACCAACATTCATGGGAGAATACAAGATCATAAACAAAGATTCTGAAAAGGGAAAAGACAAAGTGACAATGTCAACACAAAATTCTGAAGACCCTTTGAAAGCATCCACCTCAACCACTTTAGAACAAAAGACAATAAATTACACAACAGACTTTGATGAACTTAATAATGAGAAACTACCGAATCCAAAAGAGATGAAAAATATTTATGGAAAAGGTTATGAAATGATGAAACAACTTGTTTATAGTAGAAAAGGATGTGGTGCTAGAGAACAAGGTATCTATGTCCCTATAGAGCCTTACACACAAGAAACAACTTATGGCCTTGGTTATTGTCCTTGGATAGAAATCAACCCATCAAACAAGCATTTTCAATTAATATCAACACTTACAAAAGATTCTTCTAAGTTGAATTTAACAGTAGTGCATCTTGAACTGATAGACATCAATGCTCCTGATTATTATCTTGTGTAAGAAATGAAACAAACAAATAAATATTCACCTAATGTCAATGTCATCATGAAAAACATTAATGATTCAAGTTCGTTAGATTTTACACCTTCCTTTAAAGAAGAGTACAAAATATCACAATCTAAAGAGTCTTGTGTAAGTGTGACATCTAATTCTAAGCAAGAAATATATTTTTTGGAAAATAAAGGAACATCTTCTATTGATCAAGAGAGTATCTTGTTGAGACACCTCCAAGATCATTTGATATCCCTCCCTCAAAGAACATCAAAATTTTTTTACTACAAACATTCATTTTACGCATATCATAGAGGTCATGGTCATTCTACTAATGAATGTAAGGCTTTGTGTAATATAATGAAATAGATGTCTTAAGGAATATGGTGCTCTTCCTTTTTTTGAGGCACCTATTTCTTCTAATTAACACTTAGTTTTATCCTATTCAACTCATCCTTGTCTTGCACTAAGTGGGGGCAAGGGGTTAAGTATCCTTGTCCTTGTATGTCACTTGTTGTTGTCTCTTTTTGCTAGTTTATCACCTTTCATGTACATATAAGAGCAATCTTGGGATGTGGAGAACATGCCTTAAGTTGACTCGCATGTGACATACTTATTCGTGATGTAGTTTGATTTGGAAATATATGACTTGGAATAGGGATTTTCAAATAACTTCTCATTTCTCGATCCACTTTTTAAAAGCAATTTCTCATAGAAATGGTGTTAGCAACCACTTTATAGTGGGGGCATACATCGACACACAATTTTCACTGTGCAATTTTGTTTATTCTTGTGATGCATCCTTTTCTTGGTGGTATCATTGGGTTTGATTTCCTCTAAGAGTGTGATATTTCTTTGACTTTTCCTCTCTTGGAGACACTAGGCACAATGTTCCCTAAGAAGAGACCTTACATGAACTAAGAAAAATCCCTTTTAACAAACCTTACACTATTTTTCATCTACAATGTCTATGAGTTTAATGCATATGAAGCTTTCCTTTCCTCATGGAGCTTGAAGTTCATTTTTGTGTGTATGTATGAGAAGTTATCCAAGGTATAACTTTGGTATGGGTTGTGATCCAAAGGCATGAATTTCCCACCCACCCATCATTTGAGTGCCTATAAATATATGTATCTCTTGGTTGGATTACTCACCTAGCAACCCTGAAACTTTATTGCACCTCGGACAGCCAGCATTTGGACAAAAAATAGATCTAGAGACTCCTTGTCCTTACAAATGGTGACTTGATCCCTTTCTTTACACCTTTTACTTGTTTTTCTTTCTTTATTTGCATGTTTACATCTTGATATTTATATCATACACTTATGCATGTCTTGATATCCTTGATTTGATACAGGATCTTGCACCCTAGAGACTTGACCTCTTCCAATCCTTTATTTATCCCTAGACCATCCCACACATCGATACACTTGGACCCCTCTTGAATGTCTACTTTAGTGTTAGTTTGAAGCAAGTTCTTCCTCTCACTAAAGTGGGGGCTAAATGTGACAATGGAAAAATTATGCCTTTTCCTTACTTAATTCAGGAATAATTAATGATAAATTAGACTTGATATCACCTTGATCTAGTGATATGATGAGTTTTACATGTCCACACTAGGTTTTGGGCCCTTTTAAGCTAAATAAACTTAACTCTTCCTTAATTTAGTGTTGTAAAGTGTATTTATTTACACTTTCACATTAAATTTAGGAGGCCTATAAATTAAGTGGACCTAATCTAGTGTTGTAATGTGTTATACACATTCATAGTGGATTTAGGGCCCTTTTTAGCTAAATAGACCTTTTTTCCCTTAATTTAGTGTGGTAAAGTGTATTTATTTACACTTTCACATTGGATTTTGGGACCTATTACATTTATGACCTTAATATCATCATTAATAGGCCCCTACAACCCTATATTATTCATCCCAAAGGAATATTTCAATAAGAAAAGACAAGATTGAAAAATAAGTTTAATTTACACACTCCCTGACACTTTAGCAATCAAAATAGGTCCTGTGGGACCCATTCACTACTTTGGGCTAATGAGTACCATCCAAGTGGGATCCATTCACCCAGCTTGGTGAATAATTCCCATTTGGCCTATTTTCAAGATTTTCAGTGGGAAAAATTATGTTTTAAGTTCAAATTTTATGTATGTCATCCATTGGGATCTAATAGATAGGATATTAGATAGATTGCCTATATAAATGAGGTCTCAAGTTATTATTTCATTAAGAATTCATGTTATCAAGTCAAGAATTCAAGAGTTAAGTATTCCAAGACTTCACAAAATCATCTAGAGAGCATTCAAGATCATTTTTAAGGCATTCAAGGGCATAATTCTTCATCAATTATTGCAACAATTCAAGATCCATCATCATGTTAAGGGTATGAAGCATCAAGCATGTTATTGAGATTGTGTTTTGATGTATCGTTGAAGATCCAAGATCAAGCATTGTTCTACTCCTATTGTCAAGATCAATATCTACATCCTTCATGGCTATTTCATGTTGAGTTTCAGATTTACGAAGCATCATATGCAAGGAATCATTCAAGGTAGATCATTATTCATGTTTCATGTTTTATGTCCTTGTTTCATTTTTTCATCATTTGGTTTAATTACCTAAAAGGGGCTTGACCAAGGGAAACCCCTATTCCCTAACAATAAACACTTTTTCTTGAGCTCTCTCTCTTTGTGTAATTACTGTATGCACCTAAAAATGGTCACATTATAATAAGTCTGGTAATTAATTAAATACAAGTATCTAATTAATCTCCTAAAGTCGTCTACATATAAATAAATTTAATTATTTATTTATATTGTTCATTTTTATAATTCTTCTATCTTAATTAAATAAATAATTTTATTTAATTATCATCTCCTATATTCCTCTTAATTAAATTAAATAATTACGATTATTTATTTTAATTATCATATTATTCTAAGTTTGAATATTTATATTCAAAATGGAATATTCCTCCTCTTCATCTCATAGTTAAATTAAATATTTTAAATATTTAATTTAATACCTTCTAAATCTATCTCTCTCATATAATTAAATATTGCTTATTTAATTATGAAAATTTCTAATCTCATCTTCACATATAATTAAGTAAGTTTATTTATTTAATTATGAAATTCATTTTAAATCATCCTTCAAAACAGAAACCTTCCTTCAGATCTGAATGAGAAAAATTGAAAAAGAGGAAACCTTCTATCTATCTCTCGACTTTCGAAAATCCTATATCGTTCATCTTGCCAGACTAAATCTCAACCGTTGATTATTGCCAACTAAGCTTTTGCCTTCGAAAATCTATAAATCAATCCTTTCACAAGCCATTTAGATCGGATCTTCTTCAGACATCCACATTCTACCAAAATCATTCCTTGATCTTTCAATCCATCTCCATCATTCTTCATCATTGCATTGTTATGCTGCAGAATTGAGCAACCAACATTCCTCCATAATTATCAACCTTCAAGATCTTTCATTCTTAGTGTATTATGCATTTACTTTTAAATCTCATTCTTTAGTAGTCATTTTGTGGAGCTTAGCATACAAATAGAAGAGCTTTGGCAAAAATACTAGAGATAGAGGACAATGGGACGTCTTCAAAGGAGCTGCTGCATTGAGAGTTTGCTTTATTTTGTTTAATCAGTTTTCCTTTGATTTAAAGTTTCATTGGTGTGCTTGAATAGTATTTATTTCATTTTAAATAAGCATATATTTTAGATCACACATTAAAATGGCACCCACCGTGGGGCTCGAACCCACGAATTTAACATTTTACAGTTTATTTTGTGGGTTTAATATCTCTGGAATGGTTCTGAAAAAATTTGGCCGACACATTCCAAAATTCTGATCATAATTTAACTTTTTGGTTTCTTGAGAATTTCGGCGTGCATCCAGTGGCTCTTCAATCTGTGTAGTATTCATCCAGTGATATTTGTTATGGCATTAAGTAGGCATTCAAAGTGCATCTGATGCTTATTAAATTATATAATTTTTTCACATGCCAGTGGTGTTGAAAACTTTCTTGTACATCTAGTTCATTTGGCTTATAATCCATCAATTGAAACATCTCTGATTCATTTAAGTACTTTTGGTGTTGATTGCATATAACCCATTTGGTATATATATAGAAGCATCGGCTTAATTTAGGCTATGTAGTTTCTTATATAGCTTCTATTTAGTATATATTTGTAACAAAATCAATTTTGAAGTCTAACATTCCATGACAATTATATTCATTTTTTTCTTCCTAAAGTTTAAATAGAAACAAATCAGGAGTATACATGGACTAAAAATGGAAATACAATCTAGGATAGTCACCAAACAATGAATTTTGCGGTCTAAAAATGAACAATCTGTTTTTGGTGAAGCAACATCTTCCCCTAGATTAGCTCATCGTTATTTGGGTTTTAAAAAGAACATTTGCTTGCTATGATTGTGGAAATAGGTCTATATCCCTGTTGGGTGATCAAAATGGGGCTGCCTTTAAATTCATCCCGATGTTATTTCTCAATTACATCCTTCAGGAGCACATAGTGGGAAAAGAAATACTCCTCTGAGACAGTCTCAAGTGGGACTAGGAACAAAGCCAGGGCTAATATTCAAGCCCCATATAAAATTTAAAAGCGGATATGGGAAACCCCTTAGGTAGTGTCTAGATAACCATCCCAAAGCCTTTGTTCTAAAGGTTGGGAGGAGTCTCAGGGATTTATTATTGCTGCCTGGAATGGAAATCACCCTCTGAATATAATTATAGTACTTGATGAGTCGGAGTTTCAAACATTGATAATCAGGACAGGGGAAGAATCACCCCAAGACACTCTGTATACTTTACTTGAGGGACCATTTGCTGGGGACCCTGAAGTATCCTTTTTTGCTTTAGGTAAGTGCACAGGAAAGAACCACAAAAAGGCTCTGGTGCCTCCGAGAATTTTAATTTGTGTGAGTCGACGCAGTTCTAAGATGTGGGCTGTTGATTACTAGAATGACCTACTTGAGCACTTAAGAGTGAGTCTGTCTGAATTGTCTTTCATGTGCTAAACCTGTAAAAACATTTGATGAAAAACATTTCTTGATCAAACACTTCATGTTAGTATAGGGCTTAAAGAACAATTGTTTTCAAATATGTTTGTTGTGTCTTCCATTACATTAACTCAGATAAAGAGATTATCCAAAGGAAATATGAAGAACAACAACTGAGAACTACTTAGGAATTTTGTCATATCATTGTTTTGAAAACATTTCCCAATACCTTTCTTCCATGCTTAGGGAGTGGAAGTCAACAAAGTTTCCCAAGAAATCAGTCTCCAAGAGAATCAAAAAACCTAAGAAACCCTTAGGATACAAGAAAACACTGCAAAAGAGGAAATTCTTGTACAAAAGTAGGAAAGTTTTGCTTCTGTCAGAGTTTCTTCACAGGACTCTCAGTTTTGTTGAGGGATTCAGCAGTGTTGAATATGTTGTAGATCCCTTAGTTGAGCCTATTATCAAGAAGAACTCCTATCTGTGGCATAATCATAACCAACCTCTTGAATTTGACAACAGCTACTAACTATACCATCAAATATCCTTCACTAAATCTTCTTCAAAAGATCTTGAGAGGAATCTCCTTAAAACAAAGATCAAAATCTTTAGGAACACTCTTCAAAACAGCTTTTTAATTTTTGGGCTCAAGTTTCCCCAACAGGATTCTGAAATCCTTTATCATCTTGGAAGCTACAACCCATAAGTTAGGAGTGTTCTTGATCATATCATAAGATTACCTATCTTATCGGATCAAGATATCATCACCATTGCACTCGTCAAAAAAACCGTGATCTAAGTTTAGAGGAAATTTTCAAAAACATATGCCTATCTCCACAAGATCTCAACACAATAAATCGAAGGATACAATCCAAAAAGAAAGTCATATTCAGAACATTCAAGAAGAAGGAGAAAGCAGTAATCCCATTTTTAGCATAAATCAGAATCCAATTTTCAACAACAACATGGACAAGCAAAGAAGAAAAATCCTCCCCATCAAATTAGTGATAGAAGAACAAGAAGAAGAACATCAGAAGTTGAGACAGATCCAAAATTCCATAAAAGCCATTGAGGAGAGATCTTGCTGTGTGAGATAGGAAAAATGTCACACTAGCTATCTACAACTTGAACAAGGGGCTAAATTACCTCATGACTTTGACACTGAAAAATTAAAAAACAAACCTGAAGAGACACCCCTTTTAGATCTTAGTGCCTTGACCCAACAACTCAAGGCACTTCAAGGACAAGTTAGAGAATTACAAGGAGGAACAACCACAAAGAAATACACTTTGGAGGACATGTCCTTATCCTTGTGAGAGTTTAAACAGGATTCCTTTCTAAGAAGCATTCTGAAGGCTAGATTTGATTATATATTTGGGAGAGAATGGATCAGGTGGTGGTTGAGATTTGAAACTTGAAGCATTGGAGTTTGCTTATAGAAGACCTTACTTGGTACAGTGTTTCCTGATGGAATTACACTCTATGGAATGGTTATCCAAAATCTCCCCTCCTGTTAGGACATTTGAAGAGTTGATCAATTTATTCATATTACAATACACCTACAACATACAACATCAGATCACCATGATAGATCTTTGTAAAATGGCACAGAAACCTGGTGAACCCTTCATTACGTTTCTCCAGAGATGGAGAAGAATGTTTGCCAGATACCCACGTCCTGTTCCAGAGAAAGAAAAGATGGTTACTTTAATCAACAATTTAAACTCAGAAATGAGCTATCACTTGAACTTACACTGTCCTTCTTTTGAGAAAATGATCGAAGATGCCTTAACCATTGAAAGTGCTTTGGTCAAGAAAGGCATAATAAAACATGACAAAGAAAATCCTAGCTCCTCCAACCATCATAATCAGGACAAATCCAAATTCTAGACCCGCAACAAAAATATGGTGAATGATGGTGTTGTGGATGCAAATCATGCTTCAACCAAACCATTCATCCTCACTACCCCAAACACTCGCAACAATAATGTCAACTCAATTGCAAATCACAGAAATAATCCTCCTTCTCAGAGGAACAATACAAATCAACACTCCACTTCCCATCAAGGGACTACAAACAACAACCAGGGTTACCGAGGAAACAATAACAATCATAATTCTTTAGGGAACACCTCAAATTCAAATCCGCAAAGATTTTGGTTCTTCTCCAGTAGAAGAACTTTCACTCCATTGGGTCAATCCCTAGAATCCGCATTCAAAGAGTTGATGGCCAAAAATGTCATTACTTTACCACCTCAACGAAATTTTGAACCCAGTGTAAAGCCTCCATCATGGAATGATGCATACTATTGTGATTACCATCGATGTAAAGGTCACTGCACCAACAACTGCCAAGTCTTGAAAAATGCCATTCAAGACTTAATTGATAATGACATCATCACAGTAGAAGGAAATCAACAAACCAATGCATACCACCAAGCATTTTGTAATCCTCTACCTAATTATCAAAAAGGTGAGTCTTCCGACAAAGAAGTAAATCACATCAATGATGACCATATAATCAACCATCTCTATGCGGACGATGAGTGGGTGAATGTCATAAAAGTCAACCAGAAGGTGGAATATAGAGAAGTCAATGCAACAACAAGAGCACAAGCCAAGGTTGTCTTAAAAGGCACGTCCTCGAGATCCACTGAACCTCCACCTCAACATCAATACGATTTGGTTAATCAACTTCGAAAAACCCCTACTTAAATTTCTATTTTTGAACTATTGAAGATTTCTCTGGTCCATAAAGAAATTCTTGGAAAGGCCCTCATTAAAACCAATGAATCTGCTGATTTGGGTGTGAATCAATTTCAAGCCATGGTAGGACATTTATCCTCACCCACTTGTCTTTCATTTTCTGATAAAGATGACGTTTCCATAACCCATCCTCATAACTCATCTTTGTACTTAGAAGTTATGGTTCATAAATTTCGCATCAGACGAGTTCTAATAGATGGAGGTGCTGGTTTGAACATCTGTACCTTAAAGTTGGTAAAAGCCTTAGGATTTTCTGAGGACTCTATTGACTTCAGAAGAAAGATTACCATAAAAGCTTATGATGATGAAGAAAGAGCATCCAAAGGTCTAATCATGCTGCCAATCAGAGTGGGCCCTACTATAAAGAATACTTTTTGTCAAGTACTGGATCGTGATCTAGCATATAATATCTTGCTGGGTTGTCCTTGGATCCATGAAATGCAAGCTGTCCCATCAACTTACCATCAATGTCTCAAGTTTCCTTATGATGGACAAGAAATCACGATACCTGCTGATAATTCAAACATTCAAAATTGTGCCAACATAAAAGCCAGTCAAGATACTTTGGTCCCTAATAATCGAGAAGCTCATACTAGTACTTCTCTAAAGATTGACACACAAATCAGTTAATTGACCAATAGCTTTGACAGAAAGATGAAATTCAAGGATCGTGGAGTTGGAGAATACTCTCTTTGTCTTGTCAATTTACCTACATCACCTCGATCACATGGACAACCATCTATTAGAGAACATCAAATAGCAGTAGCATCAACATCAAAACAAATGCCAATAGAGCCAATTACAAAATTTAATGGGCAATTCATCAAAGAAAAATTTCCCATGGAAAATCCTGAGGATACTGAAATTCTAAATTGTCTCTATAAAGATGACGATGAAGCAGTTTCTAATGTCAAATTACCCACAGATAAATATGGAAAAGGGTATTTAATCATGCAGAAGATGGGTTATGATGAGGGACCTATTGGAAAAAGGAAGGAAGGAGTAGTTGAACCCATTCACCTCCGCGGACTTGCTGCAAAAGAGAAAATGGGATTGGGTTATGAAGATCATTCCAAAGAAAAACAACTTCATAACACTGTCTTTGCATTGCAAGAAAGCTCAGATTCACGAGAGGCATGTTTGACAACAATTCAGAATTTCCTAGACAACAATTCTGACACAGACTCTGCTGAATATGAATGGGACACCATTTACAATGATGAGTTCGAGAGAGACAAAGAGGTTGATGTAATACACCAATATGCCCCAACTCTAATTGAAGGACAAGGTTCAGGGTCCCAACTGTGAGAATCCGAACCACAGGTTGACTATAATTCTAGTGATACCGAATTAGATCTAAACAAACAAGACTATCATGAGGACATTATCATCATTGATCCACCTTATACCTCGGATCCTACAAACCACTCTATCATGACCTTAACCATAGCCGATCTTACACAACCTAACAATCCTCTACCTTTACTCCATCCTGACCTTATTGATTGGGATTTTACGGAATCTATTAACATACCTATGTTTCCAAGTGATGAAGCTATCGTAAACTTCCTTTCCATAGAGGATGCAAATGATTGTTCCACTAGTGATTTTCGACATAGAGTTTTTGATCAGGAGAGTGTCAAGTCTCCTAGCTGCAAAAATAAAAACAAAAAAAGAAGATCTAATGGTGAAAACCAGAATCTGGCAGTATTAGATCAAACAAAAGATAAAATAAAGAGCGTATCAGATGGTGAAAACCTCTTTGGGGTGCCAGGATAATGGGACTCTTGACACTCTCAGACATTACCATGGTGATAAGCCTATTAGAGTTAATTACCACAAATGTCTGGTGATCTTAGAACTACGACAAACCAAGAATTTCTGATTCATTTGCATCTACTAATGAGAGAAAGAAATGCTAGGTTGTGGAATTCCAGAAAACAAATCAGAATCAATTTTAAGTAGTCTATCTTGACATCAGGTCTTGATCCTGATCTTATCATGCATCATTTATCTATCAAACCAGGTGTCAAACCGGTAAAGCAAAAACTCAGAAAGATGCACCCTCATGTTGCATTGTTAGTTAAAGAAGAACTAAGAAAACTTCTTGATGTGGGCTTCATCAGACCAGTCGACTATGCAGAATGGATCTCCAATATTGTACCTGTAAATTGAGATAAACATTAAAATATACAGTTGGAGATCTTAATAAAGCATGTCCTAAGGATGATTTCCCATTACCAAATATTCACACCATAGTTGATCTAACAGCTGGCCATGCCATGTATTCATTAATGGATGGTTTTTCTGGATATAACCAAATCAAGATTGCACCTGAAGATCAAGAGAAAACAGCCTTCACATGTCCATGGGGAACTTATTGTTGGAATGTCATGCCTTTTGGTTTGAAAAATGCTGGGGCTACCTACCAAAGAGCCATGACTACCATCTTTCATGTTATGATGCATGTCTTCATGGAAGATTATGTGGATGACATACTGGAAAAATCATACACTAGAGAAGGACATCTTGAAGTATTGTCCAAAATATTTGCAAGATTAGAGAAATTCAAAGTTCGTCTTAACCCTAAGAAATGTGTTTTTGGGGTTAAATCTGGAAAACTCTTGGGGTACATTGTTTCCAAAAAGGGAATTGAAGTAGATCCCGCAAAAGTTCAAGCAATCATGGAAATGCCCCCACCAAAGAACATTAGTCAGCTAAGATCACTACAAGGATGACTTCAATCTATACGGAGGTTCATCGCACAATTGGCTGATAAGAGTTTACCATTCACACATCTACTGCATAAAAATGTTCCTTTTAAGTGGGATGACAAATGTGAATTGGCTTTTCAGAAAATCAAAGAATATCTAATGACTCCACCGGTTCTCATATCACTAGATCCAGACAAATCACTCGTCTTATACATTGCTACAATAGAAACATCTCTGGGGGCACTGCTCGCACAAGAAGACACTACCGGGAAGGAACGTGCAATCTACTACATCAGTAGAACATTAACAAGTCATGAGCTCAACTACACTTCTATTAAGAAGGCTTGTCTGGCAGTAGTCTTTGCTTCACAAAAGTTTTGACATTACATGTTGACCCATACAGTCAATTTGGTTTCGAAGATTTATCCACTCAAGTATTTGTTGAGCAAGGCCTCATTGACAGGAAGGCTAGCAAAATGGGCAATGATTCTAAGTGAATTTGACATACACTATGTTGACTGCAAGGCCATCAAAGGACAAATTATAGCTGATCAATTAGCTGACACACCACTACAAGCAGATCATCCCTTGCACATTGAATTTCCAGATGTAGTTGTCTTCACTGCAGAATCCAAACAACCATGGTCTTTATACTTTGATGGTTCTTTCACTCAACACAGATCAGAAGCAGGCATACTTTTTGTCACCCCTCAAGGACACACCATTCCTCGTTCATATCGGCTAATGTTCCCATGCACCAACAACATAGCTGAATATGAGGCATTAATCACTAGAATCAAGATAGCGCTGGAATGGAGAATAACAGAGCTACAGGTGTATGGTGACTCACAATTGGTCATTTGTCAGATCAATAATGACTACCAAACCAAAGATGAAAAATTGCTACCTTATAAAAAGATGGTGGATGACTTTAAGAAATACTTTGTGGACATCAAATTCACACAAATTCCAAGGCTTGATAATAAAGCAGCTGACGCTATGGCTACGATTGCATCATTATTACAACTCCCAGAAACTCAGCATCGTTATGAATTTCTGGTGGACCAATCATTTACACCTGCTTATGATACACCCAAAATCCAAATCATTTGCCACTTAGTAGGATCCGATTCACCTTGGCACAGAAAAATTTATGCTTACCTCAAAAACAACATCTTACCACCCGATCTATCTCGTAATCAAAAACACAACTTTATCCGTCAATCCGCCCGCTATACCCTCATCGTTGATACACTTTATCACCGTGGTCTTGATGGTACTTTACTCTGATGTCTTGAATGTGAAGAATCTGACAAAGCTTTACAAGAAGTTCATGGTGGCATCTGTGGTACTCATTCGAGTGGACTGACCTTATCTAAGAAACTGATTAGAATGGGTTGATATTGGCCTACAATGGAGAGGGAATCATTCATTTTTGTGAAAACATGTTCCAAATGTCAGATCCATGGGAATCTCATTCATGCTCCTACACAAGAACTCCAACCGTTTACACCAACCTGGCCATTTTCTCAATGGGGGTTAGATCTAGTGGGCAAGATTCATCCTTCTTCATCAAACGGGCATAAATTCATTATCACAGCAACAGAATATTTTACCAAGTGGATTGAGGTAGTCCCTCTTACCAAAGTTACTAGCAAACAAATATCATCATTCATACTTAACTATATTATTTGTCGGTATGGAATTCCTAACTCTATTATTACGGAGAATGGATGCCCGTTCAAAAATTAGGATGTCGATGAACTTTGTGAGAGATTCCACATACAACATAGATATTCAACACCTTACTATCCACAAGGGAATGGCCAAGCAGAGGCCTCAAATGAAACAATATTAAAAATCTTGAAAAAGACTATGAATACATCAGGGAAGGATTGGCACGTTCAACTCAATCCTGCTCTATGGGCCTATAGAACCAGTGTCCGCATGCCAACAGGAGCAACACCATTCACCCTTGTTTATGGAGCAGAAGCCATATTGCCATTAGAAGTGGAGATTCACTCACTCAGAGTATCATTGAAAGGCCTCACAACAGATGATGAATACAGAGTTTCCCGCCTTCAAGAACTAGAACTTCTAGATGAAAAGAGACAAAGAGCTGCTAATCATTTGAAAGCTTATCAACAAATGATGTCTCACAGCTATAACCACAAAGTAAAGCCACGTACCTTTCAGGTGGGTGATCTTGTTCTGAAAGAGAACCCATGCAATCAACAAGATAGAGAGAAGAAAGGAAAGTTCAAACCAAATTGGCTAGGTCCTTATGTGGTTATCGCAGTCTACGGTTCAGGAGCCTACAAGCTATCAACACCAGGAAGAGGGACTGTTTGTGGCTTGATCCATGTACACTTGGAAAGTATTATGCTTCTGAATGGGTCATCATCCTTGAAAAAGATCACAAAATCCAAAAAAGTAGAAAAGTCACAGAAAATCCAAAAATGAAAAGAGTCCTAAAAATCCAAAATCGAGAAAAAAAGAGTCTACGAAAAATCCAAAATCAGAAGAAGTCAAAATCTAAAAAAAGAATCAGAAAAGTCCTGAAAATCAAAAAAATCAGAGAGAAAAGTCACAGAAAAATCCAAAGAGTAAGAGAAAAGTCTGAAAAAAAAGCATCTTAGGAACATGGCAAGCAGTAGGATCTAACAAGAAAAATGCAATAGTGAAAATCTGGAAAATAGACATTATTTGTAGTTCTCCATCTATTAGTTCATGTTCTGCACTTAACTTTTCAGTCTTCATTTTCATGCATCTTTTCCATCATCTTAGGGTTACACCAGCACCATGCTATCATCATTTGCCTCGAGTGATAATGTCTTATCATGGCTTGATTATTGTACATATCCACTTTAGCAAGTTGTGTCGATACCTAGGCCAAACGTGGGGCATACTGGGGGCAACACAACTTTTAGATCTTCCCAAAACAGTAAGACAATGACATCAAAGCCAATCACACGCAAAACAAAACAACCAAATTAAATCAAAACATCCAACCATTGATCCATATCATAGTGGCTTTTAGTTGTGTACCTTATCATGACTCATATCTGGATGATCTCTAATCTGAATAATGTTTGGAATCACAGTATTTCATTTTTGACAAATGGTTGTTTTATTTTTCGATATCATTTCTCTGGAGCACACTGATGATGTACTAAACTAGAGTGGCAAGGAAAGAGGATGATTTTTCTTTGTCTGCTGTCTGGAGGTTAATCATTTATCTGTTGTAAATATGTCGTGAGACATGATTTTCATTGATGACAGTTCCAAATTTGCATCAGATGGTGGTTAGTCTTTGTCTGTTTATGCAAGAAATGCTCAGGTCATCTCAGTTCAATTATACTTAGATGCTTGTGTTTACTTGCTATACCAAAAATCATGAAAGTTGTACTCAGGTCATCATTGGTGCTAATTTCCCCTCTGATGGTTGTACATACTTCCAACATTTTAAAATGCTCTATGATGATTTAAGCGGGCTCACTAAAAGACTCAACAAAATGATCGGCTTCCTTTAGTTGCATTTCATTTTAGATCATTGTACATAGTTGCATACTGGATTTTGTATCTTGAGTTTTCGAAAGGTCAAATGGCTGTCATCTTTTGGACTATTTGTGGAGGACAATACAACCATTTGTATCATCACCATTACATTTCATTTCATCATCAATAGCATTATCGTTTCATCATTTCAATATTAGTATTATCTTATTAGGTGCATTTCATATCATCTCATATTAGTTTCCTTATTGCATCCACTAGCATCTCATGTTATTTGCATCTCCATTATCGTTTTCATCCATATTTTGGGCCACAATTTATTTCATCCTTATTATCATTTCATTTAACATTGCATTTATTATTACCATTTAATTATCATTTCTTTTCATATCACCCTTGCATTTTCATTTTTAGTTTCATTATTGCATCCATTATCATTCCATCATTCCATATTTCATTATCATTATCAATCTATTAGTTCATTATTATCATTTTAACGACACATTACCATTATCTCATGCATTTCACTTTGCATCTCATGGTAGTTTCATATACGTTTTTTTACCATTATAATTATTTCATTATCCCTCTTTCCATCCATTCGTTAGTATTATATGGTCATCTTTTCATTATTTCATTCTCATTATCATTTATTGCATTACCATCCCATTATCACCTCATTTCACTATTCATTGCATAATTATCATCCATTCTATTACCATATTATTTCATTTCATTTTCACATCATTTATCATTGCATATCATTTTCATATCATTTCATTTATCATTACATTTCCTTTTCATATCATTATCATTTATCATTTCATTTCATTTCGCATCATATCATTTATCATTTAATTTCATTTCATTTCATTTCATATCATTCATTCTATTATTATATTCTTTCATTGCATTTCATATTATTTATCATTTTATTTCATTGCATATCATTTATCATATCATTCCATTTCATAACATTTATCATATCATTTCATTTCGCATCATATCATTTATCATTTCATTTCATTTCACATCATATCATTCATTCTATTATTATATTCCTTCATTGCATTTCATGACATTTATCATTTACCATTTCCTTTCATTTCATATTATCATATTCATTATTTTTCATAACATTTTTTCATATCATTTCATTTCACATCATATCTCATTCATCATTTCATTCCATGTCATTTATCAGGTCATTTCATGTATCATTTCATTACAGTTCATTTCATTCCATCTCATTCACATCCTACCATTTATCATTTATCATGTCATTTCATTTCATTTCATATCCTCTCATTCAAAGTAATAACATTTCATATTGTACCATTTCACATATTCATTTAACATTTCATTAGCATATTCATTATTTTCATTTCATTTCATCTCATTTCATTATCATATTCATTCCATTATTTTCATTTCACATATTCATTTAACATTTCATTAGCATATCCATTATTTTCATTTCATTTCATCTCATTTCATTATCATATTCATTATTTTCATTTCATTCCATCTCATCTCATTTCATTATCATATTCATTTTCGCATCTCATTATATTATTTCATAATAACATTTCATATCATATCATTCCATTCCATTACCATATTATTCGTCTATCATTTCCTATCATATCATTTAACAATTCCATTTCATCATTTAAATAAGTTAACTATTTCATTTTATCATTTTATTATTTCACTTATCCATTCACTCATAACTATTTCCATTCACATCACAATGCATATCCGAAACGCAATGTTCATATTTATTTGCATAACAAAAATCTAAAAATACATACATCATAGGCAATTCATCTGCATGACATCATTAGTACACATCATCAGATAATCATAATCATAATAAAACAACAAAATCAAACCATCCTGCATACCATGTTAGTCATCAAATCATAACAAAATCCATCACATATAGATATCAATGAATATCATATCATCACATCATCAAAATAATCATCGCCGCTGCATATCATCACTCATCAAAAATGATACAAATGTCCAAATGTCCAATGAACCTACAATGTCCAATACATCAAATGTGATAAAAAAAATGGCATATACATGTTCTGCACTATAAAATCTAGTTGGTGGATGCTCCTGATGGTGCTGGTCTGGAGGGAGGTGGTCTGCCACTAGTGCCTGCATCTGGATCCTACCGCGGCCCTGTCATGCCCCTACTCTGGTTGTGTGTCTGCGATCTGCTCCGGGTCCTGCTGTGAGATCACGGGAATGGCTCTCTGCGCTCTGGAGGGCATAGCTCCTCATATCTGACCCTGTAATACTCTGCCTCCCTGGCCATCTCCATGACCTCTGCAATGGCCTCTCGCAAGGATGCACTCTCCATTGTGCCCATTAATCTCTGAGCCACGCCCTCAGCCTCTACTGCTCGTTGCCTAAATGCATCCCTCTCGACAATCACCTGAGCCAACTATGGATCCGGGGCAGGTGCCTGTACCTGTACCTATGCCTGTGCCTATGCCTGTGCCTGAGCAAGCTATGTCTGTAACTGCACAATAACAATTTGTGCCTGCGACAGCTGACTCTGTAGTTGACCCTGCTGCCCCTACAATGTCTGTACCTTAGCTTGTAGAGTGGCTATTTGTCCTTGCTATGAGGAAGAAGCCAACCAGATCACTGTCCGCTTCCCTATCCCTGTCCTCGGGCACTGCATAATCTGTACACCCCTCAAGATATCCAGTCCCCCCGGTGCCGGTCCTCCCATCCCCCCATCATCCCTACCATCATCAACATCACCATTTGAACCCTCCTCCTCTTTGCTCTCCTCCTCCTCTCCTCCAACTGCAACCTACTCGCCACCGGCCACATCTACTTGTCCACCCACTCCGGGCGGTGGTAATCTCACAATAGGCGCTGGCTCATCCAGACTGGTAAACCGTGGAAAGGGATGCATGTGGAAATAGGCAGCATACTCATCAGACATCTTGACATCCACTATGTCTTGTCTATCTACCCATGCCTCAGGTGCTAAGGCCATGTACTCTGTATAGGTGGCCTCGTACACTATGCATGGCCCCCATTCAACCTCATCTTTGCTCTGGGCATAGTGTGCAATACCCTGCGACATCCCCTGTGTGAAACCGAACTGCCTCTACACCCGCAATGCCAAAAATCTCTCCAAAATAAAGGGAGTCCTCCCTATCAAAAACCATGAAATACAGACATACGGCATCTCAATATCATCGGTCGCCCATGGCTCACAATCCAAATACGGTTGCCATATGACCGTATCGGTGTCATCCAAAAGTCATCTCTAGTAATCTAGCTTACCCAGCTTGGGCTGGGTAAGGAACTCAGAATACGTATAAATGTAGGGCCTGCCTCGTGCCCTCACTCTGGGGCATGCCAACCTTGTCACAGCAAAATACTCCCAGGCCCAGATCTGTAACATTGTCACCCCGCATGATAGACTGGTGGATCCCCTGTAAACCACCTGGTGCAAATCATGATAAAGGTGAGCTAACATGCAGCTCCCCCATGCATACCTCCTCGGCTGTAGTATCATCTGCTCGAGAATCCTACCCCATCCCACTGACAACCCCTTTCCTCGGTGATCCGGACAAAGGAGACCTCCAATGAAAGCACCCAAAACTGCTGGTAAGGCTGGATACCTGTGAAAGTCTGACCATGGTACCCAGTACCCGGCTATGCTCGCATCTCCATACACTCTCCTCAGAGCATCTGTACCTCCAATCTCTTTGTGATCGTAATACATAAGGGCTCCAACCACTGGAATGCCTAGGATCCTATATACATCCTCAGGAGTCACTGTCACCTCACCGATCGGCATGTGAAAGGTGTTGTGCTCCGAGTGCCATCTCTTTGCTAGTGTTGTCAGCAAACCTCTGTTGACCCTAATCGGCGGCATCGCCAATAAGGGTCTCAAGCCATAAACATCAATCACTACTCTGTCAGCGGGGGTCAACTTAGGGATCTGATCCCATCCCGCTGAATGTCGCTCCCTAATCTAGAGGTTTTTGAAAACCTCCTATTTTTCATCACAACGATCATCCATCAGAATCATATCATAATCACACAAAATCAAAATTAGACTCATATCTATCAGTAACCTATATCAATGAACTATATTAGACCCATATCAATGACTCATATCAATGCATCAAATCAATGACCCATATCACACAATCAGTCCTATCAATCAAATCAAATCACACTTATCAAGCTGGATGTCATATCAAATCTATCCTATCATCAATTACTATTTGTTTTCTATCGCAGGAAGCAAATTTATCAGAAGTCATATCTGTTCAATCTACTCTTTGTTTTCTAGCCTACGAAGCAAAGTTATCAATCAATCATTCAATTTTCCTATCATCTTTATCCATATCAGCATGGTGACATGACAATTTACCTATCTATTGACTAAAGAAGCAATACAAAATCATCATTTTTATCACAACAGTCATTCGGGCTATTTACTGGATGCGCCATTCTTTTCACGGAATGTGTGTTTTCCCATATGCACCGTAGTTTTTACCATATGCGCTAAAACAGTCACCGTATGTGCGTTTTCCCATATGCGCCACTTTATTGACCGTATGCGCCACTATTTTCGCTAAATGCGCGCTTTCCCATATGCGTGTCTGTTTTCCCTAAATGCGCTCTATCCCTAAATTTTTGAATCTACCCTATATGCGCGCTAGTTTCTACAGGATGCACTAAACTAGTTTTTTGACAAAATTTAAAAGCTATACCCTATGCGCGTTTGTTTATACTATATGCGTGCCTATTTTTTTTAAAGCGCCTAAACTTTCCTAGATACGCGCAAACGTAAAATTTTCAACTCAATCTGCGGAAAACATGAAAAATTTTGATTCAAAACAAAAAATCCAAAAGCAAAGAGGGTCAGATTGACTCACCGGTGGTCCGTACGCTGCTGGCCTTTGATATCGGCACGATCTCTCGAATCTATGAGGATGATACAGAATCTCCATCTCGCAATGTCGCTTTCAGAGCTATAGTTTCACCACAGTCAAAAGTGCAAATGACTTGTCTCTTTCAACCTTTTTACCTTTTAAAGGTCAACCAAGGGTAAAATGTGACTTTATTTTTCAAAATGGACATTTATTTTTCTGTCGCTAGCTAAACCACTTCATCTCTCCTCCGTGATTTAACTCCCGAGGGGGCATCATCAGCAGGAATATCAAAAATATATTAGGGGCAAAAATCTTATTTTCTTTGAAACAAAGTGTTTTACACATCACTTCAAAGAGGGGCAAAATGTATACATCTAAAAATGGTCATGATTAAGCTTGTTAATTAATTAAATAAAAAATTATTTAATTAATTCCTCTAAAGTCATCTACATATAAATAAATTTAATTATTTATTTATATCATTCATTTTTCCAAATTTTTCTACCTTAAATTAAATAAATAATTTTATTTAATTACTAACATTTCTACCCTCTGCTTAATTAAATTAAATAAATTTGTATAATTTATTTATATTTAATTATCATTTTGGTTTTAAAGTTTAAATATTTTTGAATATTTAAATAATGGAATATTCTCCATTCCATTTTCAAATTTTAAAATATTAAATATGTTATTTAATATTTTCCACCTCACTCTAATTTCATTTTTAAACATAATTAAATATAATTTATTTAATTATGTGGCTTTCCATTTTCGATTCCACTTCCCAAATTCTAACTCATGCTAACTCGCCCTTCTAAATTCGTATCTTATCTTTCGAAATAGAATTTTTCCTTCGAAACTCAATGATGACATTCGAAGAGAAGGGAAACCTTCCATTCCTCTTCTCCACTTTCGAAAATCTCCCGCCGTCCGTTCGAAACAAGCTTAATCCGGACCATTGATCGATTTAGCCAATCAAATCTGTTTGAAAACTCTATACAAACCCGAGCAAATCCAAGCTTTGGTTAATCATCCATAATCACCCCATATTCACATACATACGTATACTCACGTTCAGGCAATCAGCTTTATGCATTCATATCATTTTCACTATCACATTCCCACTTTCATGTTAGCATAGATTTGCATATTATGCATTTTAAAATCTCATTCTTCATGCTGTCATTTTGTTGAGCTCTACCTACTGATCTGAGAGCCATTTTGGAGCAACAAAATGGTGAAGATAGAGGAGGATAAAACAATTTCGAAAGACTGCTGTTACAGTTTGCATGTTTTATTTTCATCTTTTCGATTTAATATTTTATTAACATGTGTTGATTTTGATTTTGATTTGATCCAATTTTTAATTACACATTAAAATGGAGCCCACCATGGTTTATAGCTTGACAAGGGAAATTCCTTGTTTGTTTTTGTATCATTTGTGCATGCTTGCTTGCTTGCTTATGTTTGTTATCATTTTATCTTGCATTTGTATCAAATCTGTATCATTCTAGCTAATATTCATATCTTGTGTATGTTGGCATAGCTTTTTGCACTATCCTTTTCATCTAAGGTCATATCATACCTTTTGTGCATTAGGACTTTAATGCTCTAAGTCTATTTCCTCATACGTCTAGACAAGGTTGTATTAGGCTGGGGCACGAGACACATTGTCACCTTGGTCCTTATATCTTGGTGCATAACGTCTAGTGCTATATCAAACATCATGGTTGCTCACCTTCATTGCAGCATAATGTATCTTTCCTCTCCTTCATCCACTTCTTATCTTGCATTATTCGTCTTATCCCTCCCTTTATCATTTCATTTCGAGACCCTACCCGTGTTTGTTCAACCCGCCTATCCTCTCAAGGGGGCATCATCATTCCATCATCATTCCATCATCCTATCTTTCTATCATTATCCATTATCCATACCTTAACTTCTTTGAAATGATGTTACTCGATACAAATCTGATCATCTCGAACATCATCTCAAAGAGGGGCAAAATGTATGCACCTAAAAATGGTCACATTATAATAAGTCTGGTAATTAATTAAATACAAGTATTTAATTAATCTCCTAAAGTCGTCTACATATAAATAAATTTAATTATTTATTTATATTGTTCATTTTTATAATTCTTCTATCTTAATTAAATAAATAATTTTATTTAATTATCATCTCCTATATTCCTCTTAATTAAATTAAATAATTACGATTATTTATTTTAATTATCATATTATTCTAAGTTTGAATATTTATATTCAAAATGGAATATTCCTCCTCTTCATCTCATAGTTAAATTAAATATTTTAAATATTTAATTTAATGCCTTCTAAATCTATCTCTCATATAATTAAATATTGCTTATTTAATGATGAAAATTTCTAATCTCATCTTCACATATAATTAAGTAAGTTTATTTATTTAATTATGAAATTCATTTTAACTCATCCTTCAAAACAGAAACCTTCCTTCAGATCTGAATGAGAAAAATTGAAAAAGAGGAAACCTTCTATCTATCTCTCGACTTTCGAAAATCCTATACCGTTCATCTTGCCAGACTAAATCTCAACCGTTGATCATTTCCAACTAAGATTTTGCCTTCGAAAATCTATAAATCAATCCTTTCACAAGCCATTTAGATCGGATCTTCTTCAGACATCCGCATTCTGCCAAAATCATTCCTTGATCTTTCAATCCATCTCCATCATTCTTCATCATTGCGTTGTTATGCTGCAGAATTGAGCAACCAACATTCCTCCATAATTATCAACCTTCAAGATCTTTCATTCTTAGTGTATTATGCATTTACTTTTAAATCTCGTTCTTTAGTAGTCATTTTATGGAGCTTAGCATACAAATCGGAGAACTTTGGAAAAAATACTGGAGATAGAGGACAATGGGACGTCTTCAAAGGAGCTGCTGCATTGAGAGTTTGCTTTATTTTGTTTAATCAGTTTTCCTTTGATTTAAAGTTTCATTGGTGTGCTTGAATAGTATTTATTTCATTTTAAATACGCACATATTTTCGATCACACAATTACAAATCTAGGTGCTTTGAAGACTTGAAGGAATATTGAAGATTAGGTCACAATTTTGGAGAAAGTTGTTGGAATTGTCCTCTCATTTGAAAGGTTTTATTCTTCACTAAAAATTCACCTACAACCCTTAAATCAGGGTTTTGAATCTAGAAACAAGGAGGAACAAAAAGAGAAGACATTGAAGAAAAGATTCAAATTTTAAAGCTCCAAAAAACCCTAACTAGACTCGTTCACCACTTCTGGTGAATGTGTCCTAGTTTAGGTCTAGAGTCACCAAAAAAGTAACCCTTCTACTTGTTCTTACTTGTTCAGCCCCTCCTTGTGATTTTGGCTTAAATATTGCCTTGATTTAATGTTGCAATGTGGATAACACATTCACATTAGGTCTTGGGCCCTTGCAAACTAAATAAAATGCATTTATCAATGTCTTGTAAAGGTTTTGTAAATTGTTGTAAATGACTTTCAAACTTTTCTAGACTTTTGTTAAGCATTTAAGTCTAATGGACCTATTTTTCCCTTAATTCAATGTTGTAAAATATATTTAATTTCATGTTGACATTAATCTAGAAGGCTTGTAAATTAAACCTATTTTTAATCTATTGGTGTAATGTGTTTTATACATTCACATTGGATCTTGTACCTTTCTAGGCTATTTGGATCTCATTTTAATGTTGTAGAGTGTATTTAATCACACTTTCACATTGAACTTTGTGTCCCTATCCCTAATCACTCTTTATATCATCATTAATAGGCCCCTAGGACCCTTATTTTTTTATCTCAAGGCATATTTTGGCTAATATCTATACAAAACACTTAAAAAACCCAAAATCTTCAAGACCAACCTCATTACCTCAAGGTGGGACTCATTTTCTACCCTTGGCAAATGAGTCCCCTTAGGTGTGACCCATTCACCAAGGGTGGTGAATGAGTCCCTTTTGGGGACTTTTTCAAAATTGAGCAAGAAAATTGCAATCCTAACTTGTATTTTGATGAATGTCGGCCATGGGGATAAAAAAATAATGGTCATTTGAGTGGCTTTCCTATATAAGAGAGATCTCAAATCATCATTTAATCAAAGCAATAACAAGTATCATCAAGCCTACATGTTATCAAGTCAAGCAAGCAAGAGTTAAGCATTCCAAGTCTTCACAAGGTCATCAAGATAGTTTACAAGATCATTTCTAAGGCATTCAAGAGCAAGATTATTCATTAATTGTTGTACCAACTCAAAATCCATCATCATGGCAAAGTTCTAATTGCATTAGTTCATGTTCATTCTTCATCTTATTTCATCATTTGGTTTAATTACCTAAATGGGGTTTGACCAAGGCAAACCACCATTCCCTAACAATCAACACTTTTTCTCTTTCTTTGTGTGCTTGTAGATATAGGTGCTTTGAATTCTTGGAGATGATTGAAGAATGTCTTTCAAACTTTTTTTATTCATCTCCCTACTTGTAAGGTCAAAAGCTTCACAAAAAGTCACTTACAGTCTTGAAAATCAAGGTTTCAGATCTTGACACCTTGAGGTACAGATTGGGCAGACAGAGAGGTGTAGATTAGACCTTTATATTTACAAAAAAATAAACTAGACTCATTCACCAAGAGTGGTGAATGAGTCCCACTTTATGTATTTTTTAGAGATCTTTGTAGATTTGGATACCCATTTGCTCGAAACTTGTTATGGTGTAGTTTCCCAGAATTGGGACTGATTCATCTAGAATGAGAAATGAGTCCTACTAGCCTAAAAAGTTATCATTTTCAAGATTTTAGAGCTCCATTCCATCTCTAGCAAGTTTCTAGGTGCACACTTATAGTTTTACAATTTTCTATTTTATTATGTATTTTATAGTCATTTAGTTCAAGTTTGCATATCACACTATGTTTTCCAGCATATTGTCTTTTCCAAGTTTACACTTGGTGGTGAACCCCTCATTCAACCTTAATTAATCTCTAAACATGTCCTAGGAAGCCTTATTTCCAGAACTCTCTCTCTCCATTCTTTATTGGATTGAGATAGATCTCTAAGGTGTCCTTGAGTGTGGCAATTGTGAAATAGGATCCCTATCCTTGTGTTTATGCCTAAAATGTGGAAGCATCCATTTCCACTAACTACAAGGTCCATTTTGAGATTTTTGAAGTTTCAGATACCCTTTTTCAAGAAATAGTTCCTATATAGAAACCCATATCCAGGACTGATTCACCTAGATAGGTGAATGAGACCTAGTAGGTTTAAATTTTAGGATTTGTAGCATCTCTAGTATTCATTCAAGCCTTTGCAAGTTTCTAGGTGCACACTTTTGATTTTACTATTTTTTGTTCTGATTTATATGAATTTCTAGGTCATTTATTCATGTTTCATGCATCACTAGGTTTTGTCATTAGATCTTACATGTCATACATTTTTTCCAAGCCCTAGCTTGGTGGTGAACCTCTCATTAGTTTATAATCAACCCCTAGGATAGTCCCTTAGAAGATCTCTTTCTCCCATTAGAATTATTTGATTGAGATCTTTAGGGCATCCTTGAATGTGGAGCATAGAAAGTTTGTTGCCATAGGTCCTAAAACCATTAGTAGTGAAAAAATTTGATGAAACAAATTGTATGATAAAGTATGACAAATTCTTCTGATGGATTCCTCTGACGATCTTATGACACATAAGAGAAAGATTGTATGATAGGTTGGACAACTGTTGGAAGGAATATTTAAATGGGGAAAGTAGGCACCTAAGTTTGAACTATGACAAACTATAAGAGAATGTAAGAGGTATCTTCTATATTTAGTCAGTTATGAAAAATTCTCATATAGTTGTAAGAGTTATCATATATGGTCCAGATTCTATGACATTATAAGGCATCTGTCATACCTATTAGGGGAGAATTTGTTGTTCCCTAGTATGGAGGCATGTAAGGGGGGTTAGGAATCATGTGAAAACTGTCACAAGAGTCAAAAATGTGTTTGAAAAATGTGCCACATAGATTTGGACGCCCATCTCTTGTAGCTTATTCTAGAAGCTACCTTCATGCTTGTATTCTCTATATATTGTTTGTTTTGGAGTGGGTTTAGTATGCTATATTTCTAGGTATTGTTATGTTGTCAGAATTACTCTAGAATTCAACACTCGAGTATACTCCTGTAGAAATTGTGTTGAAAGTGTGTTGTAATTACCATAGATTTGATAATACATTGTGAAGGTTTTGGAGTGTGGGGTTTTTCACCCATAATGGTTTTCCCCACGATGTATCTTGTGTTGTGAGCTTACTTACTTTCATGTGTTGTTTTTTGTAATATTCCTATTGTGCATCTCAGATTGTAACTAAAAGAGAATTAAAACCGCACATCTCTCCTCTTAGATCAGTATTAGGAAGCATTTTCACATACTTTACTTCCTTTTAGTTGGTATCAAAGCTTGATCACCTTTGATCTAAGTTGTTGGGTAGAGGGGTTTATGTACTAATCTTCATTTGAGTGGGAGCTTTTGCAATGAGTTTCAATTATTTGTTGCAAAAGAGATGGAGGAAACTTTTGGAAGAATCGAGATGGAGAAGTTTATGTTTAATGATGGTAACTTTGAGCTTTGGAAGCTCAAGTTGGAAGACATGCTCGTAGATCACGATCTATGGCTTTCAATTTCTAGAACTATGCCATCTAGCATCAAACAAGAAGATTGGGATCTCATAAATAGGAAAGCCAAGGGTCTTATTAGACTTTGTTTGGTTGATTGCATCCTCTTGAATTTCCATAAAGAGAAAACTTATGCTTCTTAGTGGAAGAAGCTTGGTGATGTTTGTCAGGCTAAATCCTTGGTAAACAAGCTTTTCCTTAGAAAGAAGATGTATTCTATGAAAATGGAAGATGGGGGATCTGTGGTAGATCATTTAAACTCTTTTAACATGTTGGTTGCTCAACTAGGTTCCATTGGAGACAATATTGAACAAGACCATTGCATGCTCCTTTTTTGTTTCTTGCTAGACTCTTGGGATCACCTGGTGATGGCTATTGGGAGCACTACTTCCACCTTCAAGATGGATGAGGTGGTTGCCTCATTTTTATCTAAAGAGATGCAAAGGAATTATTTTGAGATGGCCAAGGAGGCCCTTACTATTCGTGGAAAACTAAAGGAGAGAGGAAAAAAGAAAGACAATAAATCTAAGTCAAATTTCCAAGGAGATAGATAAGTATCCAAGTAAGAAGTCTAAGGAAAATTTTTGGAACTGTGGTGAAACCGATCACATTCAAAAATATTTCAAGAAGGAGGAGAAGAAGAAAAATAAGTCTTTCTCTAATTTTGAATATGAGAAATCATCTCAAGATGATGGAGAAGCATTTATTGCAACCTTGGAAAATCATGTGTCAGATGATGTGTGGTTGATAGATTCAGGTGAATCCTTTCACATGAATTCTCATAGAGAATAGTTATTGAAACAATAGGAGTACAATGGCAGAGAGGTGTATATGGGTGATGAATCTGACCTGAATATTGTTGGTGATGGAAGAGTCAAAATAAGATTTCGTGATGGACAAGTGAAGGGAATCAATGGTGTACTGCATATAAGGAGCTATGGTTCTTGCTAAGGGTGTTCGGATTGGTACTTTGGTTTAGCTTGATGCATGCACTATGCAATGAAATGGTTCTTTTGTTATGACAAAGAGATCTTCAGAGTCACTATCCTCACCATCAAAACTAGCAATGAAGAATATTGTTGCATCTACTTCTGATGGATGCGCTTTCTAGGTACTCAAGGGTGCTCATTCTATAGAGATGAAACTTCCACCAGAGAAAACTATGTTATGACAAAAAAGGCTTGGCCACATTGGTGAGAAGGGTCTTAGAACCCTGAAAAAAATATCTTGTTGATGCGATGAATCATTGTAATCTTGAGTTTGAATTTTGTGAACATTGCATTTATGGAAAGAAAAACTATGTTTAGTTGTACTCTAGTTCTCAAAAATCTTCTAAGATGTTGGATTTGATTCATTCTAATGTATTGGTCCTATTAATGTTCCTTTGATTAGAAAATCTATTTATTTTGTTTCATTCATTAATGATTATAGTAGGACATGGGATTATTTCCTTAGAAGCAAATCTTAAATCTTTAATAGATTCAAAGGGATAGAAAGATTAAATGTTTGAGGACTAACAATGATGATGAGTTTTTTTAGCATATTTCAATAGGGTTTTTGAAGAACATGGGATTGAAAGGAATAAGACAACTCTCTACACCCCTCAACAGAATGGAGTTGCAAAAAAAAAAAAAGTTGATGGAGAGGGCTAGGAATATGCTTAGTGGAGCTAGCCTTGAACAAAAATTTTGAGCTGAAGCTGTTACCACTATTTGCTACCTAATTAATAGGTCTCCTACTTTAGCACTCATGGATAAGACACCCATGAAGGTATGGTCTGGTAAAAATCCCTCATTGAGACATGTTTGAGTATTTGGTTGTGAGGAATATGCTCATGTGCCTAAGGAGAATATTTCTAAGTTGGAAAACAAGTCTGTAAAATGTATCTTTATCGATTATGGCATTGGTGTGAAAGGATACAAGCTTTGGGATCCTGTGGCCAAAAAAAATTGTATAGAAGAAATGTGATTTTCAAGTAACTAGTTACTCCTATAGTTGTGCCACAACTAGAGAAAGAAGTAAAAAATGAGGATGTATTTCATATTCCTCCTACCCTCGAGAAAGAAGGACCTGGTAGACCTAATGATGAGGAGAGCTCAAGTAGCTCTGAAAGTTTAGATGAAAATGAAGAACCTCAATCTCAACCTTTGAGAAGGTCTACATGAATAAGGTGACAACCCAAAAGGTTTGGATATTCATTGCATGATTCAACTTGTATTTTTTCTTTGATCTCTAATACTGATGAGCCTAGGACCGTAAGGGAGGCTATGGGTATGCTTGATTTAGATTCATGGAAAAAAGACATGGATGAAGAAATGACTACATTAAAAAGAATTAACACTTGGGATCTGGTGCCCTTACCTGATGGACGTAAACCCGTTGGTTGCAAATGGAAGTGTTGAGAGATATAAGGAAAGGTTTATCACAAAGGGTTATTCCTAAGTTGAGGTAATTGATTATGGTGAGATTTTTTCACCTATGGAAAAGCTAACATCCATTAAATTTTTGTTATCACTTGTTGCTGCATATGATTTAGATATTGAATAGATGGATGTGAAGATAGCTTTCCTTCATGGTGAGTTGAAGGAAGAGATCTATATGTCACATCTAGAGCATTACATTGATAAAGGTACATAAAATTTGGTTTGCAAATTGAAGAATTATTTGTATGGTTTGAAACATTCATGTATGATGTGGTGCCAAAAGTTTGATTCTTTTTTTTTGAGTTTAGGATTTATGAGGTCAAAATCAGATCATTATGTTTATTTCAAAATAGTTGATGATAAAATTCTAATTATTGCATTATATGTTGATGATATTTTGTTCATTGGGAATGGTAAATATTTGATTTCTAATTTGAAATCTCATCTTTCAACACAATTTGAAATGAAGGATTTAGGTGTGGCTAAGTACATTATAGGTATGGAAATTAGAAGAGATAGGGAAAATAGAAAAATTTGGTTATGACAAAGTATGTGAATTTTGTGTTGGAGAGATTCAACATGGCAGATTGTAGACCATTGTGTGTTCCTATTACGATGGGGAAAAATTTATCATTTTTAGATTGTTGAAAATCTCCTAGTGAGGTGGAGGATATGGTGAGAGTACCATATGCTAGTGTTGCTGGTACTTTGATGTATGCTATGGTTTGTACAAGACCAGACATTTTCCAAGCATTGGGATTCCTTAACCAATTCATGGATAATCCTAGATGAGTACATTGGGATGTGGTAAAGTGAGTATTTAGGTATTTGTGGGGTACTTTTGAGTATTCCTTATTGTTGATCACGATGTTAGTCACAACAACAATGCAGATAAAATCCTCACAGGTGAACCATGAAGAACCTATCTTTACTTGAAAGACTGAACTAGGGAAACCTAAGAAGGAAAGGGTATTTCCCAAGGAAAAGGATGGCTTAGCTTAATCCAAAGCCTTCGATAGTCAGGCCTTGACCATACTAGGTTTGCTTCAAGGTATGATGTGATATTTCTATTAATCTTGAGGGGTCTATGGTTATCTCTAGTGTTTGTAATGGAATTATAAGTATCAAATGGAAAATTTTGAATTTGATCATTAAAAAATTTCATGAAATCAAAATATTTGCAATAATATTTCATGAACATCAAGCAAATTTTCTATCACTTAAGTAGATTTAGCTTTAAACATTCAAAAATTTCATGGAAATGAAAGATTTGTAATAATATTTCTATTCATTCATCTCTTTTTTGAAATTTTTTCTAAAATTTAACATCTAATCTAAAATCAAGCATAAAAATACTTGAAAAAAAAATTCTTGGTTATTCTCCACACATGCCCCAAGATTTAATAAAATCAAAGAAAATTGCTCTATACTTCTCTAGAATGCTTCATAGCTAGGAATAGAACAGTGTGAGATTTTAAAGAAAGGGGGTTTATTTTGGACACTGAGTAGGTTTTGTATGCACCCTTAAACGGTGTAGGATATAGTCTTGTTTAACTGAACAAACAAACCAACTACAAAAGATATGTAAGATAGGTATATTTTAAATTGGATTTGATATTTATTAATTTTTATGTGCATACATGTTTTTATACTAGAATGATTCAAAAAATAGGAGAAAAGAACAAAACTTAGAGAAGTTATGGCTCTTCCAAAATCCACAAATTTTGAACTTAACTTAGAAAGAAGTATCTCCTATAAGGAAAGAGATAGTCCAAAAAACACCTTCCTAATGTAAAATACTCAAGAAAGAAGTGCAAAAAAAACATTCATTTTAACAAGTTACATACATTGAGATGCACATTCACAGAACAAAATGAGAAACAAAATAGCACACATAGAGATAACACCATATTTTTGTGGGAAAACCCTTATAGGAGAAAAACCCACACAACAAGTAAAGTCACTTTGTATTATAGTAAATAGATTACATACAAATTTACAGACTTCATTATCAGATGTTAACTCACAGCAGCAATACAATCCCCTTGGTTGACCTCACTCTTAGTTACAATGCTTGAAAGCATACCATGCAAAAAATACTCAACCACCATTAGGTTTTCATTAAATTTTCTTTCATAGACAAGTTTCCTTTGTCTCAGGCTACACACACCACCATCCAACATGCATCGATCCGCCCAACAATAAATTTGGTTATATATAATATTACCTTATTTATCCCCTCTCAATCCTTGAGTTAGATCATGCATTTAATGAAAATATATCATTAGCATGAAACACAACTTTCAGTCCAATGATCGTTGATTCACAACAACAATGTAGAATCAATGAATGAATTTGTGCCACGTGTAGACACATCACTTTTCCATCACTTTGACTATTGTACCAATATATCAGCTCATTCCATGTGGTTCCCACTATCCACACAACATCCATGTCACTATCGTATAGCTGATGTCACCATCCATGCAGACCGGTCCCACCATCCATTGGTCATGTCGCCAAGTCAGGAGAAACCCAAACTTCACTACCACCAGGTAGAGGTTAGGAAATTCTTGAAATCCATGAAAACAAGATCACCATGTCGAGAGGTTATGAAACTTATGAACTATGCGACATGAGTTTCAAAGTTTGGAAATCTAGCGATTCTGTGACCAACTTGATATCACCTAGTTATAAACTTTTAGAACCCCACAACTTATGTTTCTAGGTCAGATATTCTAGTGATAGGATGATAATGAAAGCAAACAAAGGGAAAAAATGCCAAGTTACTAATAGAGGTTCAAGCCAGAAAGTTGAGGCACATTTTCCAACAAGCTCCCACTTGACGAAGACTTACTGACTTCCTCTAAACTTGAAGTTGCTAAAGGTCATCAACCCCAATGTGCATCGAACTAGCACACCACCTAAACTTGTTTGTGCTCATGGGATTTTTCAATGCATCAATGACATTCTCCAAAGTATCCACCTTTTCTAGATTAACCTTTTCATCTTCCACCATATCACGAATGAAATGATACTATACATCAATGTACTTCGTCCTGGCATGGAAAGTGGGATTTTTTTCCAAATAATGGCACTCTGACTATCACAACAAATCACAATCTTCCCTACATTAAACCCAACATCTAAACACAAATGTCTAAGCCAAAAAAATTCTTTGTAGGAATGTGTTGCTGCCATATACTTTGCCTCAGTAGTAAATAAAGCAACTATAGCCTACCGCTTACTCATCCAACTCACTGCTCCACCGAATAACATGAAATGTATCCACTAGAGGATCTTATGCTGTCAAATTCCCTTGCCCAATCAGAATCCACATACCCACAAATGCTAAGAGATCTTTGTGATCCAAATGATTTTCCATGATAACACAAAGCAAACTTTGAGGTACCCTTCAAGTATCAAAAAACTCTCTTCACAACATCCCAATGTGACCTTCCTAGATTAGCCATAAATTAAATAAGAATTTGCACTGCTTGGGAAATGTTTGGCCTTGTATAGACCATTGCATACATTAAACTACCAACAAACATTTCATATGGTACCTTGGTCATGTCCTCCATCTCAGTAGGAGGCGTTGGATAGTCTTCAACAAATAACTTCGTTCCCTACAATACTAGAACAACTAGCTGCTTGCAATCAGTCATCCCAAATCTCTCCAAGACAATGTTGATATAATTACTTTGGCTAAGCCAAAGCTTTCTACTTCCTCTATCCCTTTTTATTTCCATCCCCACAATATACCTTGTTGCACCTAGATCTTTCATTTTGAACTTTGCAAACAATTGAGATTTTAGACCAGAAATCATAGTCTTACTATTTCCTATGAATAACATATCATCCACGTATAGGGTAATAATAAGCACATGATCATTTTTAGTTTTGTAATACACACAATGATCAGATTTTGATCTTACAAATCCCAATGACAATACAAATGTGTCAAAATTTTGGTACCACATTCTAGGTGATTGCTTCAAACCATACAAAGATTTCTTTAACTTGCAAACTAGGATTTCTTTACCTTTTTCAACAAAGTGCTCAGGCTAGGACATATAAATTTGGTCTTCCATCTCTCCATGAAGAAATGATATCTTCACATCCATCTGCTCAATCTCTAAGTCATATGTGGTTGCAAGTGACACGAGAAATCTAATAGATGTCAGCTTAGCTACATGAGAAAATATTTCTCCATAATCAATTAACTCCACCTGGGAATAACCTTTCATGACCAATCGAGCTTTATACTTTTCAACACTACCATCTAGACCAGTCTTTTTCTTATATACCCATTTACAACCAATAGGCTTTCTCCCTTTAGGAAAAGGTACCAAATCCTAGGTTTCATTCTTCTTCAATGATGCCATTTCTTCATTCATGGCTTCCAATCAGGAATTTGAGTCATACATACTAATTTCCTCTTTCATAGTCCTAGGCTCATTAGTGCTAGTAATCAAAGCATAGGAACAGTTTGAATCCAACATAGAAAATCCATACCTATCAGGTTGACACTTTTCACATGTAGACCTCCTCATAGGGTGAGGCTGAGGTTGTGTTTCTTCTTCTTCATAACTCTTAGAGCTGCTAGAACTCTCCTCAATTTTAGGTACACTTTGTAGTTCATCTTTTTCTATATTTTGAGGAATTTAAACTACATCATTCTTCTTTTCCCTTTTATCTATCTCTAATTGCGGACCAGCTATTGAAGGCTTCAACTCACAAAAGATTACACTTCTACTGTACAAAACCTTCTCAGTAAAAGAATTCTAAAGCTTGTATCCTTTCACAAAAATGCCATAGCCAATGAAGACACATTTGACAACCTTGTTCATTAACTTTGATCTTTTCTCATTTGACACATATGCATATGCCTCATAGCCAAAGACACGAATATGTCTCAGAGAGGGCTTCTTACTAGACCATTCTTGCAAACCTATTTTGTCAACAAGAGTCAAACAAGGTGAATGATTTATCAAGTAACATGCTATAGCCACAACTTTAGCCAAGAACTTCTGCTCTAGTATAGCACCGCTCAACATACTTCTCACTCTTTCCATTACCATCTTGTTTAACCTTTTAGCAACTCCATTCTCTTGTGGAGTATAAGGTGTAGTTTTATGCCTCTTAATCCCATGATATTTGCAGTACCTTTCAAAATCTACAAAATATAACTCACCGCCATTATCCATCCTCAAGCATTTAATTTTCTTTCCAGTCTAATTTTATACCAAGTTTTTAAACTCTTTAAATTGACTAAACACTTCTTATTTACTCTTAAGAAAGCACATAAATGTCTTTCTCAAATAATCATCAATAAAGGAAACCTAATATTTAGACTTCGATAACGAAGGAACATTCATTGGACCAAATACATCAAAATGAACATAATCCAATATACCAGAAGATTTATGAGGACTCAAATAAAATGAAACACGATGTTTCTTTCAATAAATACAACATTCGTAGAAATCAAACTCAAGGTTATAATCAAACAAGCCCTTCAACAAGATTTTTATTTTTCAAGGATTTTAAGCCTTTCTCTCCTATGTGACCAAGTCTATGATGCCATAGCATGGTCTTCTCTATTGGGAGTTTCACCTCCAAATAATTTGCACCCAGAGGAGCTTCATTCTCCTTCTCTACATGAGCAACCTTTCTTCACTTTATAGAGATGTTACATTGAATAGGGTGTGCATCCAACTTGTATAGAGTGCCTATGTGTGCACCCTTAACCAGCACCATTGAGCCTCTAGTCATCTTACAACCTCCACTCGAGAAAGAAACTTGCATGCCAACATCATTCAGCTTACTAATAGAAAGTAGGTTACGAGCCAAACTTAGTATGTGCAGTACCCCATCAATCCCTTTAATTCTTATGTTAGGGAATTGGATGTGGACTCTTCCACGACCAACAATTTCCAAATTTGAGTCACTTTCCAAGTACACCTTTGCACTAGCATACTTTTCATAATTAGTATACCAATCTCTATGAGATGTCATGTGAAAGGATGCACTTGAGTCAATCATCTAGACATCATCAGATTCCTGAGTCGCCAAGGCTACAATGAAGGAATCTATATCACTCTAAGAGGATTCATTATCTAAAGAGTTATTCTTCTTCCTCTTTTTCTCCTCCTTACAATCCTTTCGGAAATAACCATTCTTCCCACAGTTCCAGCATTTCACCTTGGACTTCTTACCTAGAGACTTTGATATCCCTTTAGATTTGGATTTAGACTTCTTGTCTTTCTTCTTATCTCTCTCCTTTGATCTACCCCAAACAACAAGAGCCTCCTTGGCCATCTCAGAATACTTCCTCCACATTTCTTCTAACAACAACAAGGCAACCACATCTTCCATCTTGAAATTAGTTGTTGTAATTCCAATAGCCATTACCAAATGGTCCCAAGTGTTGAGTAAGGAGCATAAAATAAGCATACAATGATCCTCCTCCTCTATCTTCACACCCACAAATGCCAACTGAGAACAATCATATTAAATTAATTCAGATGGTTTGTTATAGATACACCTTCTTCCATCTTCAAGGAGTGCAAATTATTCCTTAGAAATAACTTATTCATCAGAGACTTTCCCTGATAAATGTCACCAAGTTTCTTCCATAATGAAGATGCAGTCTTCCCCTCATAGACGTTTAGGAGTACAAAATCGGCCAAAAAATTCTTATCAACCCTCTAGCTTTTCTATCAATGAGGTCCCAATATTCTTGCTTCATACTTTGTGGCATAGTTTTAGACACACTAATTCACAGGTCTCTATGCACCAACAAGTCTTCCATTTTGAGATTTCATAACTCAAAATTGATGCCATTGAACTTTTAAATTTCTACTCTACCTGATGTACTCGCCATCTCAAACTGTAAAGGAGACAATAGTTCTTATTTTACAAGACTTCCACTGAACAAGATTCACACAAAAAACTAGCCCTACTCACAAGGATAAATCAACTAGAGAAGCTCTTATATCACTTGCAAGGAAAGAGATGGTGTGGAAAAAACCTTCCTAATGCAAAATCCTCAGGAAAGAAGTGTAGGAAAAAAATTCATTTTAACAAGTTACATACATTAAGATGCACATTCATAGAACAAAATGAGAGACAAAATAACACACACAGAGAGATAACACCAGATTTACGTGGGAAAACCCTTACGGGAGAAAAAACCCACACACTAAGTAAAGTCACTTTGTAATATAGTAAATAGATTACATAAAGAGTTGCATACTTCACTCTTAGATGTTAACTCATAGCAGCAATACAATCCCCTTGGTTGACCTCACTCTGAGTTATAATGCTTGAAAGAATACTATGCAAAAATTGATCAACCACCATTAGGTTTTCATTAAATTTGTTATCTTCATCGACAAGCCTCCTTCATCTCGGGCTATGCACATTGCCATCTAGCACACATCGAGCCGACCAAAAATAAATTTGGTTATAGAGAATATTACCTTATTTACCCCCTATCAACCCCTTAGTCAGATCATGCATTTAATGCAAATATATCATTATCATGAAACACAACTTTCAGTCCAATGATTTTTTATTCACAACAATGATGTAGAATCAATGAATGAATTTATGCCATGTGTTGACACATCACTCTTCCATCACTTTAAATATCATACCAATATATCAACTTGTTCCATGTGGTCCCCACTATCCATGCAACATCCATGTCACTACCATACAACTGACGTCACCATCCACAGAAACTGGTCGCACCATCCATTGGTCATGTCACCAAGTCAGGAGAAACCCAAACTTCACAACCTCCAGTCAGAGGTTAGGAATTTCTTGAAAGCCACAACAACAAGGAGATCACCATGTCGAGAGGTTATAAAACTTACCAACCACGTGACATGAGTTTGGAAGTTTAGAAATCTAGTGATCCTATGACCAACTTGATGTCACCTAGTTATAAACTTTCAAAACCCCATGACTTAGGTTTCTAGGTTAGAGATTTCGGCGATAGGCCAACAATTGAAGCCAACAAAGGGAAAAAATGCCAAGTTATTAACAAAGGTTCAATCCAACAAGTTGAGGAACATCTTCCAACATCCCTTGGCCTTTTATAGAAACAAGACATCCAAGTAGGATAAGACAAATACATGAAAGGGAATCCAAGGGATGAATCACATCAAGGCACATAGAATATGACAACTAGAAAGTTAATTTCAAATGAATTCAATAGAGGTCAACCTTCATTTACACATTGAAGTCCTTCAGGTTTTTGGTCTTCTTATTATCAGGGTTTCTTCTTGAAACCAAACAAATCCACCAATCAAAATGTAGGAACTTTCCACACATGCAAAGTGATCAAGTGGATATTTTGTTCCCACATCTAGGTTCCACCTTGGGTTGAACATTCCCAAGAATGAGTCACCCACAAAATGAGCACACTCTTTCGTTAAATGCTTGATATCCAGATTTCCAATTTCGCAGTATATGGTGCTTCTTTGCAACAAACTTTGTTCTTGCATCATATTCCATAAAGTACTTTTGAACCTAGTAACACTATTTTATCTGCCTGTAACCTTAGTTTTCCTGGCCATCCATACCTGAACATTGCATAAAAATCTACTTCTCCTACAATCACCAATTCCAACTATTAAATACCTTTTAAAACATTTATAAAAATATCATGTAAATAAAACCATCATTTATTAATCATCATTTTAAATCCATTATAAATAACACACTTCCAGAAAATATCATATAGTCTCACATAATTATTCCTTTTAGCTAGGTTATCAGACCATCAGACCTTTTGGATTACATTAAAATTTTGAAACTTTACTTTACCTTGTGTGGATATGAAAAAAGTATCCCTTTTTGCTTGCTTGATATGGGAATAATTGATGACAAATTGGACTTAATGAGGCCTGTACTTGGTTTTGTGAGGTGTTCTACACATCCACACTAAGTCTTGGACCCTTGTAAACTGAATAAAATGCATTTATCGATGTCTTATGAAGGTGTTGTAAAAGACTTTCATGCCTCTCTAGACTTAATGGACCCGTATTTCCCTAATACGATGTTGTAAAATGTATTTAAATGCATTATCACATCAATCTAGAAGGCTTGTAAAATAAAGTCAGTGTTAATCTAGTGTTGTAATGTGTTTTACACATTCACATTAGATGTGCCTTTCTAGGCTGTTTGGACCCTCTTTTAATGGTGTAAAGTGTATTTAATCACACTTTCACATTGAATTTTATGTCCCAATCCCTAATTGACCTTTACATCATTAATAGGCCCCTATGGCCCCATATTGTGTATCCCAAGGAATAATTTGATCAAATACCCAATGAAATCAACATAACAACTGAAATTCTTCATTCCCCAACAATCCAGCTAGAAAAAGTGGCCATCTAGGACTAAGTTGCCGATCTGAGTGAATGAGCCCTTGGCATGTTGGACTAAGTCGCCTAGAGTGGTGAATTAGTCCCATTTCAGTTGTTTTTGAATTTTGAGCGGGAAAAGTTGGATTTTAAGTTTATTTTTCTTTCATGTTAGCCTGAGGGATTAAATTGATAGGAAAATTAGTAGATTTCCTATAAAAGAAAGCCTCTAAACCCTCATTTAGAACCAATTCATTATTCATTCATCATATTCTTAAGTGAAGCAAGATAGGGTTTTATCACTTTAAGTCATCAAGATAGCTTTCAAAGGCATTCACAGGTAGAATCTTCATTCATTGATGCAAAAATTCAAGATAAATCATCATGGAAAGTATCTAACTCCATTGTTTCATGCTTCATTACATTATTTCCTCATTTTGGTTTAACTACTTACAAAGGGGTTTGACCAAGGCAAACCCCCATGCCCTAACAATCCATATTTTCTCCTTCTTTTCTTCTATGTTTGCATATTTAGGTATCTTGAAGGATTTAAAATCATTAAAGATCAAGTTGAAAAGTTGTTGAGGACACCTTCTTGTTGACCAAGTCAAATTATCAATTAAAAATCACCTATAGTGTCAAAAATTAGAGTTTCAGAGGTGGACACCTGTCAAGAACCAAAGTGCAGACCGAGGGCTTCTACTTCCACTTTCAAATTTTTAGAAATACAGAAGTGGAATAAGTCACCACTAATGGTGAATTAGTCTCATTATACATTCCTTTCAGTGATTTCTATAGATTTAGACACCCATTTGGCTGAAACGGGCTTTTGAGCAGTTTTCCCAGATTTGGGACTAAGTCACCCAGATTGGAACAAGTGTCCCAGCCGGCTTCTACATCATTTTTTTCAGGATTCTAGAGCCTCTCTACACTATATTTTAGATTCTACGTGCACCTCTCTAGTCTTGTTTAATTTTGTTATTGTTTACTTGCATTCTTAGGTATTTTTGCATACATCACTATGTTTTCAAACAAGTTGTATTTCTTAGGTTTACCATTAATATTCATCTTTCTTTTTTAGTTTATTGCATTTATATGTATCATATTTAGGCATATTCCATCCATTATTTCATTACTATTGAGTGTTTACATTGCATTTTGGCCCATCTTTCTTCTTTTAGGTGAAAAACCCTAGAAGTACAAGAAAGCATTTGGGTGCCAAAATCTTTGTTTACATTTTGGTGAAATAGACCTTAGAACATCACATTTTCTCATTTTTGAGTCCATCATCATCCTAGAATTATCTTGCATTAACTTTCCATTAGGGTTTGCATTGTTTAATATGTATTCTAGGGTTTCACATTTTGCACTAGTGAAACTGCATATAGGTTGCATTTTTGCATCTTAAATCATTGAAAATTTCTAAAAAAAATTCTACATCATACAGCCCAACAAACATCAAAATCCATCAAAAAAAACTTTAAAATCTAAAAAAATCCCTATTGGGACTAATTCGCCACCTTGGGCGACTTAGTCCCCTTTCACCCCTGAAACTATAATTTATAGAACTGAAAACCCTATTTTTAAGCTTTTGTTTGCTACCCTTACCTATCTATATCAGTTAGCTAAGTTTTTGTAACATGCATTTCATGCATTGCTCAATTTCACATTTGCATTTACCACATTTCATCTTTTAGGTTGTTGCATAACGTAATCAGAAAATTACCTTATTTGACATCTAAAAAATTGCATTTAAACATTTCACTTTAAACTATTACATTGCACTTTATTTACTTTCTCATGTTAGCATGTATTCTATTCAATAATTTCATGTTTCTAGAATATCAAGTGGATTGTATGATTCTATTTTTCATGGACATAGTCTAGGACAACAAAGTAAAACATTTGATAAGCATGTTGCATACCCTCCTAGTACCTATCAAATTTGTAATAATTTCATAACACAAGAGGATGGAAGTGTAGATAATCAAAACAATCATACTTGTTCTTCTCCCAATACCTCTCCTATTATTGACAAAGGTATCCTGGTGAAAGAAGATTCAAGCATTGAGAGTCTTGATTGTCCCTCTCCTCTTCTGCCTTGGGAAGACATTAGAAAACAAGAGCATGAGATCATAGAAAATTATCTAAACATCACCTTACCTAATATCCATAACCATGATAATCAACATTGTCCTTCTCCTAATACCCTTCCTTGATGCCACGAGGATAGGTTGGTGTTAGAAGATACCCCTATTAAGAGTCATGAAAGTCTTGATCCTCCCTTCCCTAATGCTCCTACCATTTGGTACAATCTACTTGAAAATCATAGTGGTCCTTCTCTTGATGCCTTCCCCACTTGTGAGGAAGATACTATACAAAATTCAATCTTGGATGAACATATTACAAGCTCTCCCATTAGGGTAGATAATATGGAACAAGATAATGAGACCTTATAGAAAAATGACAATGAAATAGATTCTTACCCTAATCTCCCCACTATCGATAAACACAAAAATCCAACCATTGATCATTCCCCTACTTGTGATGCAACCATTTTAGAAGAACCAATCCATGAATGTCAAAAATATTTGATTCATATTTCTCCTAAAAACTCTCCTTCTAGGGAGAATATCATGGTGCTAGAAAATGAAAACAATACTAATGTGTCTTCCTTAGATAACAAGGTGATTCTCGATTTCCCTTTATTAGAGATACATCAAACCAAGACCACTGGGGTTATGAATCCACAAGTGTCTATTAGATCCCATTCAATCAATGGACCTCATACATACCCCGTGGGACATCCTACAAACCCTCTAATTCTCTACCCACCTTCACACAAACAATAAACTCAAAACCAACCTGAACTCATCCTTTATCCACCTTCACACAAACCTTCAACTCAAAATAAGCCTAAAATTTTCCTTTACCCATTTAAGAATAATGTGTCACAACAACCGAGTCATAATACCATTGCTCATACACATAACACTAGAAACAATCCACAACCACATCAACCAATCCCAACCTTCTTACCTTTTCCCAATTCTATACTACCTAGTGCTCCTTGATTAAGGGAGTATGATCTTGTAGAACAACTTAAGAGTACTCCCACAAAGATATCCCTTTGGGACCTTCTTCAGAATTCATCTACCTATCACACTTTGCTCCAAATGGCCTTACAACAAATTCCTATCCCTTCTAATGCACAACTGAATGTCATAGTAGCCCTAATTCAAGGATTGAATGTTGGCATTATTTTCCACCAAAGTGAACTCCCCCCTTTGGAAGTGCAAAAAAAGAATGAAGCTTTCATAATACTATCTAAATACAAATGCATTCAGATCAAGCAAACCCTTGTTAACAATGGCTCATCCCTTAATGTGTGTAGTGTAAATATTTTGGATAGGCTTTATGTGGATCACTCAAAAATTCAACCTAGTTCCTTGTCCATCCATGGATTTGAAAATGTAGGAAAATAACTTCTTGGTGTGATCACTTTGCCTCTTACAGGTGGGGAGGTTACATTGGATACACCAATCCATGTTATGCCTAACAATATTTCCTATAATCTCATTTTAGGTTGACCATGGATTCATGCAATGAATGGTGTACCTTCTACTCTTCATCAAAAAATAAAATACATTCACAAAAACAAGGTGCACATCCTTGAAGCTGACCTCGATCCAAATAGTTGTTTGAACATTGAGAAAAACAAAGTGAATCATTTAAACACATTAACACCGACTATACAAGTGGAACTCATCCAACAAAAAGACAAAAAAAAAAATTGAACAATTCATGAAACTACTAGATGATGATTGGGGTTCCTTAGACTTCACACCAACACTCATGGATGAGTACATGATCATAAACAAAGATTCAAGGGAAACAAAAATGCATTCATGACAACACAAAACTCAGACGACCCTTCAAAAGAATCCACCTCAACCACTTTAGACCAAAACATACCCAATTACACAACAACCTTTAACGAACACAAGAATGACCAACAATGCAATCCAAAAGAAATGAAAAAGATGCTACAAACTTATGAAACAACTGGGATATAGTGGAAAAGGATGTGGTGCTAAAGAACAAGGTATCCATGTCCCCATCGAACCTAACATGTAAGACACAACTCATGGTCTTGGTTATTGTCCTTTGATAGAAATCACCAACCCTTCACTCAACATCAACACTATCAAAAAACATCCTTCTAAGATGACTTTAACCATCATACATCCTAAACTGATAGACACTAGTGGTCTTGATGCTTTTTCTTTGCAATAAATGAAACAAACAAAGAATTCTTCACCTAATTTCAATGTCTTCTTGCAAAACACTAATGATATGAATTCATTAGATTTTACACCCTCCTATAAAGGAGAGAAAAAAATCTCGCAATATAAAGAGTCTTGCGTACATATGACATCTTGTACTAAGAAAGAAGTATCTTTATCACAAACTACAAGAACCCCTTCTCCCATTGATCAAGAGCCAGTATCATGTCAAGACTTATCCAAGATCACTTGATCACCCTTCCTCCACAAACTTGAAATAAATTTTATTACAAGACTTCATTTTACACGTATCATAGAATTCATGGTGATTCTACTAATGAATGTAAGGCTTTGAGTAGTAAAACCCAACATTTTAAGGAGTTTGGTGTTATTCCTTAAGTGGGGGCACCTAATTCCTCTATTTGATACCGATTTTCACTCTAGACTGCATTTCCTCAACCATTTTGGCTCATCTTTGTCCTGCACTAAGTGGGAGAAAAGGGTTAGTTATCCTTGTGCTCATATGTCACTTTTGATTGCTTCTTTTGGCTAGGTGTTAACCTTTCATGAACATATAAGAACAAGATTGGGATGTGGACGACATGCCTTAAGTTGGCTCACATATTTCATACTCCCCTTTTCATGATGTAGCTTATAGGAAACATATGACTTGGCATAGGGATTTTTGAGTAAGCTCTCATACCCTCTTCTTCTACTTTAAAGCAATTGCTCATAGTAATGGTGTTAGCAACTACTTTAAAGTGGGGGCATACATCAAAACTCATATTTCATTACATGATTTCTTTCTTCTTGTGATGCATCCTGTTCTTGGTGGAGTCATTGGGCTTGATTCCCTTCAAGAGTGTGATACTTCTTTGACACATCCTCTCTTGGAAACATTAGGTACAATGTTCCCTAAGATGAGACCATGCACGAACTAAGTGAAATCCCTTTGAACATTCCTGCATTTACAATGTATCTGAGTGTTAAGCATACAAAGTTTTGCTTACCTCATAGAGCTAGAAAATCATTTTCATTGTGGCACTTTATTAAAGTTATCAGGAGGTATAACCTTGATATGGTTGAGTGTGAAGCCCATTCCAAGGCATGACTTTCCCCATAAGAGACTCACGTGCATGTGAGCACATATCGGTTGTATGTGTCTCACCTCTTAGGACTTCTCACCTGGCGGATAGCCAAGGGTTATGTTACCTTTGAGTGAGTATGCATTTTTGGGCAAACAACCTAGATCTAATCCACAATGTGTTGGAAAAATGGTCAAAGCTTGATCCACCTTCTCATTTTCTCTTTTCTCTTCCTTCTAGTTCTTGCCATTGTATGATTATGTATCTTGTTTTGTTTCACATCATTCACCTTGTGTGTGTCCTTTTATGCTTATGTTGGCTTGACTTAGGATCTTGGATCTTGGGGGCTTGCCTGCTTCCTTCATCTTTGTCATCCTATACCATCTGCATTAGTACGATTGGACTCCTTGAATTTCTACTTTAGTGTGAGTTTGAAGCAAGTTCATCCTCTCACTAAAGTGGGGGCTAACTGTGGAAACAGAAAAAGTATCCATTTTTTCTTGCTTGATATGGAAATAATTGATGACAAATTGGATTTAATGAGGCCTTTATTTGGTGTTGTGAGGTGTTCTACACATCCACACTAAGTATTGGACCCTTGTAAACTGAATAAAATTAATTTATTGATGTCTTGTGAAGGTGTTGTAAAGTGTTGTAAAATACTTTCACGCCTCTCTAGACTTAATTGACCCAGCTTTCCCTAATTCAATGTTGCAAAATGTATTTAATTGCATTGTCACAACAATCTAGAAGGCTTGTAAAATAAAATTAGTGTTACTCTAGTGTTATAATGTGTTTTACACATTCACATTAGATGTGCCTTTTTAGGCTATGTGGACCCTATTTTAATGGTGTAAAGTGCATTTAATCAATCTTTCACATTGAATTTTGTGTCCCAAGCCCTAATTAACCTTTGCATCATCATTAATAGGCCCCTATGGCCCCATATTGTGTATCCCAAGGCATAATTTGATCAAATACCTAAGGAAATCAATAAAAGAATTGAAATTCTTCATTCCCCAACAATCCAGCTGGCAAAAGGGACATTCTGGGACTAAGTCACCCATCTGGGTGAATAAGTCCCTGCCAGGTGGGACTAAGTTTCCCAGAGTGGAAAATTAGTCCCATTTGGGTTATTTTTGACTTTTGAGCAGGAAAAGTTGGATTTTAAGTTTATTTTTCTTTCATGTCGGCCTTAGGGATCAAACTTATAGGAAAACTAGGATAATTTCCAATAAAATCAAGCCTCTAAACCCTAATTTAGAACCAATTTATTATTCATTCATCATTCATCATATTCTTAAGTGAAGCAAGCTAGGATTTTATCACTTCAAGTCATCAAGATATCTTTCTAAGGCATTCAAGGGCATAATCTTTATTCATTGATATAGAAATTCAAGATCAATCATCATGGAAAGTATCTAACTCCACTGTTTCATGCTTAATTATATTATTTTTTATTTTGGTTTAATTGCCTAAAAAGGGGTTTGACCAATGCAAACCCCCATGCCCTAACAATCCATATTTTCTCCTTCTTTCCTTGTGTGTTTGTAGATTTAGGTACCTTGAAGGCTTGAAAATTATTAAAGATCAAGTTGAAAAGTTGTTGAAGATACTTCCTTGTTGACCAATTAAAAATAATAAAAATACCTACAGTGCCAAAAATCAAAGTTTCAGAGGTGTACACCTGTCAAGAACCAGAGTACAAACCGAGGGCTTCTGCTTCTACTTTCAAATTTTTAGAAATATAGAAGTGGACTAAGTCAGCACTAATTGAAAATTAGTCCCACTGTACATTCCTTTCAGTGATTTCTACAGATTCAGACACCCATTTGGCTAAAATGGGCTCTAGAGTAGTTTTCCCATATCTAGGACTAAGTCTCCCAAATTGGCACAAGTGTCCTAGTCAACTTTTGCATTAGTTTTTTAAGGATTCCAAAGTCTCTCTACATCAAATTTTAGATTCCAGGTGCACCTCTCCATTCTTGTTTAATTATGTTATTATTTACTTGCATTCTTAGGTATTTTTCCATACATCACTATGTTTTCAAACTAGTTGCATTTCTTAGGTTTAACATTAATATTCATCTTTATTTTTTAGTTTATTGCATTTAGACATCATAATTAGGAATATTCCATCCATTCTTGCATTAAGCTTGAATTTTTACATTGCATTTTGTCCCACCTTTCTCCTTTTAGGTGAAAAGCCCTAGAAGTGCAAGAAAGCATCTGGGTGCCAAAATCTTTGTTTACACATTCTCACCCACTAGCCAGTACTTAGTGTTCACCCATAATCTTCTCAGACCTTGGATTTTACCCCAAAAATTCCAAATTTACTAGATATTTAGTCTTGGACTGGAACACTTTTCTCAACACCTTGTATTACCTTTTACACTTTTGGCTTCCCTGGTTCCTGGTACCCGAAATAATTGAATTACGAAGTACTCTTGTTAAAATATTTCTCTTTTACTTTTCACTTCTGGTGATCTTTCCAATTAGTCAACACCTACCATAAGCATTAGATTTCAATTGGGGGTCCCCAAGTATTACAGCCTTGGGGTGTGTTGTGAAACCACACAACTTGCAACGAATAAAACCAAACTTAAACCAAAACATGGGATTAAATCACCAATTGTAAATCATAATTTATGCATATTTTAAAACAATAGCTCTTTACTTTTACCTAGATTCTGACATAAAAATAGTAAAATTTCTCCAAAAAATATCTGTGTGCTTTTCTTAATTCTAGTTTTTTGAACTCAGTGAAAAAAATAGTTCATTGACATTGAACTACATAATTTGGTAATCCTCCAAATCCAACCATGGATAGAGCCTTGTTTCCAATCAAGCGTCCATAGCCTCGACAAGGTTATCTTTGTAATTCCCCCAAACATAGCTTTACTACCAGAAAGGTGTCTATAGCCCCGGTAGAGATATTTGGATAGCCTAGAAAGAGTTGATTTCTCTTTTTTGTGAATATTTTGATATTTCATTGGTAGCTCATTTTTCTTTTGATATTTCATTAATAACTCATTTCAACTTGCAGGCAATGAAGCCCACTATTAGGTTGGGAATTACAGTGGTAGCGAAGGTTACCTTATTATTTTTCATTCAATGCAAATCCCTTCATCGTTTCACTAGTTTTCATAAACTCATTTAATTATTCCCTATTGGTGTGTATTCCCAACTAAACTTTACCAATTTTATGCCAAATCCCAGCTAACTCCTACTAGCTATATTTTGGAAGATATGCATAAATTAAAATTTACCAGCTAACAATTCAATCACCAAATTTAAATCTAAATTTAGAACCATTAGTTACCATCTCTTCCATTTCAATTTTATGGAAACTACTAAATACTCAGTTAGTGATTTCAATTTGATAGTGTTGTACCATATTAATGGATTAGAAATGTCATGATGACACTTAAATATGATCACATTATTTTGCATTAAATTTGCATGCCTCAATGCACATGTATCATTTCTTTCAAAAAATTTAGGTGATGACGTGTGCTACCTTACCGGCTTCATTTTCCTTTCTGCATCACACACATGGGAACCTTCATGATTAATATGGCTTAATAAAAATATAATGAAATGACCACCATTAATTTTGAAATCTTTAACTTGCTTGATTCACAATCTTGATACTAGACAACTTTGAAGCAAATTGTCACCAATTGTGTAAGAATTAATTTGATTTAACATTCTACTCTAGATAAACTCATTTGGTTGCCACCTCAACTTACAATTTCCAAGACTTTGATCTAGGTAACTATGCACTGTAACTTACGGTTTTCTATAAATTCCTCATTTCTCTCAAATTCTTCACACCTTTGCTTTTTCTTATTATTATCATTTTGCACTTCTACTATGCTAGTGTTTGCTTGCTTCTAGGTCATGGATACTCCAATTTTCTTGACCTTCTCTCACTGCTAGAATCCTTTCATAGGTTGTATTATGGCTCAAAGGCTTGATAAGGTTTTCTTCATTCAGACTACTAGTTTCACTATGCCAAACTTGTGCTTAGTCCTTGGGGAACAATATGTGGAATCTAGAGCATACTACTAACTATATTCAGACTTGGCTTTGTGCTTTGTACTATCACTCCTAGACATTGGGCTCTCTATTGAAGATGTTCACGGGGATGCAAATATGCTAGTACGGCCTAGATATTTAGGAAACTGGATAATGTTATGTCTATTGCACACCTGACCATTGGAATCCCCTCCACGGATGATATTCCTTTGTTCCTAGAACATGAGGAAGTGGTTCCACTCTGGCCATTCCCGACTGGCCTCCATACCCCTGAATTTGAAGTTCACTAAGAAATTTCCTACGTAGGGTATTTGACCCTAATGGATGAGGAATCCTAGATTGATTGAATAGCCACCCTCTTATGCAGCTCAACTCCCTCTTTTTGCACTTTTTGTGCCTTTTTATAGTGATAATGTTTTGTATTTCCATGTATACACAAGATATACACACATATATATCTTTATCATACCTCTTAAAAATGTGTATTTATTGTGTGTGGTTTTATTGTTTTCATTTCATAGCATAATGTTATAGAATGTTTGAATTTACTCTCATGTGTATGATAAGTTAACTAGAATTTACAAATGTGGAGGGAAAACCAAAAAGAAGAAAGAGAAAAAGAAGAAGCGAAAAATTAAAAAAAAACCTACAAAAGAAAACTAACCCTAACTAACCAAAACTTACCCTAGCAAATGACTAACTCTAACTAAGTAACTTATTTTAAGCTCAATAAATATTTCCATTAGTTATTTGTATGAATTACAACAAGTTTATCTTTAAACTCACCGGAATAAATTTCAAGTGTCCTACTATAACAATGAGTTATCTTAAATTTACTACATTTAACAAAAGTATATTCAAAGGCGTACTTAACAATAAATTGGATCATATGTATAAAAATGACCTCATTAAAGGCTGATTGCACACACTTTCGTCGATTCCTCAATACTCTACCTTCTTTCAATCCTGGTTCATGGTTTTATTCTTTACTCTGTCTAGCTCCATGAATGACTGTATCCATTTCTTAATTTTCCTCTTCTCCAATTTTTTTTGCATCCTTGACCCTGTCTTCACATTGAAATTTGTTAGACTAGGCAGTATCACAATTTATATTCTTATTAAAAGAAGAGAAAGTTGAACCAACAATTTTGTGTTGTCTATAGACTTCTTTTACACTCTTAGGATCTTTCACCTAAAAGGAGAGAGATAGAACCCAAAAATTGAAGTGGTTCACTCAAAATAAGATGTGTAAGATGGAATTGAGACTAAATGCAATGTTGTAAATGCAAAACCTAAGAAATATGCAATGTTTGAAAACACAATGTGATATGCAAGGGTGGACTAAAACATGAAGAAATGAACACATAAATGAAATACACTGAATAGAGTGCAACTGGAGGAAGATTGAAGACCTGACAAGATTTTGGAATGTTGATAAAATCAATGTCGATCACTAGTGGGACGCATTCGCCACTGATGGAAAATTAGTCATGCTACTAGCAAAAACACATGAAAACTGGTTTCCAACTGTTAAGAACTGGAATCTGACATAATCTACTTTTCTAGCCTTAAGGTGGGATTCATTCACCACCGATGGTGAATTAGTCCTCTCCCAAAATTCTATGAAATCAAGGGTCAATTTTGTAGTTCCAAATCTGCACTTGTCTTCTTGTCGGGTTGACGGAGTTAAATTTGTAGAAAATGGACTGTAGCTTGTCTCCAAGCTTGAAATAGGATGTAGCTGACTTGAAATACTTTGTTGACTTCTTGTCCACTTTTCAACACCTAATTGGGTAAAAGTACAAAGTTGTGTCACACTTTATAAAGGAAACGACCAATGTTGATCCAAGTTTTAAACTTGAATCACTAAAAAGTGGCATAGATGTTTTGAATTTTGAAATGATGTAAAATAGTAAAATATGTATTTTTTTTATATTTTATGTTTCTATTTTTTAAGAAAAATTATAAAATTATTTTAAACAAGTTTTTTAATAAATTAACACTGTAATTTAGTTGTTGATAAAATGCTGAAAAATGAAGTTACATGGGATGTCAAACTTTTTATAGTAATTTTTTTTTCTTTTAAATATTTTGTGCATATTTATAACTTGAAATTTTAGTGCATGGATTTTTTTTTTGAATTTTTATGAATATATATTTTTAAATAAATATTAAAATTTGTGTGAATATTTCATCAGATGTCAACTTTCATATTAAATATTTATCTAAAATGGAAAAAAAATATGCCATCTTGAAATAGATTCATTTATCTAGTGCATCATATTTTTTTCAATTTTTTTAATAAGTTTTAGTATTTTTCCTTGGCATAGTAATTAACCTAATATTTTGTGTTGATAACCTACTTTTAGTAAAACTAAACAATAATTAAACTATTAAAATAAATATATTTTTGAAAACAACACTTATGGATCTACAAAAGGGTATTTTTATATTTTTTTAAAAATGTTATTTACATTAGCAAGATTTACTGAAACTTCAATGTTTTCAAATAATTTTATTTTTTTGGTAATTTGGACTCAAAGTGGTGCTCCATATATTTTTAGCCATAAATTTTAGTTGAAAATGTTGTGGAAGTATCTAACTTAGCTAGAATGAATCTTACTAGATCATATGTTTGACCAAAATTGATTTTTAGTTAGAAATACTTAAATTCAACTGTGCTAATACGTTGGCTAAAAGTGTGACACAACTTTGTGTTTTTACCCAATTGCTTGAAAAATCTTCATACAAAAGTGACAACCTTGTTGAAGAAATCTGAAGATATGTCAATGGCTGCTCCAAGATGCTTGATTGAATGATGCAAAGTGCTCAAATGCTAATTGATGTTTAGTGAATGCAAGTGAATGAGGAGATGTAAAATGAGGAGAAAAAAACTTATTTATACACACTTATGCCCTAATAACCCAATAATACAACATCACAGGCCGACATAAGGTAATTTTAAATAAAAACTCGAAAGAAAATTTGAAATATTTTGGATTTGGAGCCAAGAGGGAATCATTCACCACCCATGGTGAATGGGTACCACCTTGGACTTGTAAGTGGGTGTTGGGAATAATCTTGCATTTAATATTTTTTGTCTAGTTTACATTCAAAAATACACTTAATTAAGCTTTATGAGTTCATAAAGGGGTCAAATAAAGCATAAGAAAGGTGTAAATAGTGAAATATTGTTACAAGACTTTACAACACTTTAAAATACTTTATAATAGGACTTGATAAGTGATGAAAAAGTGATTTTTAGGTGAACTGTAATGAAAAGAGTCTAGAAAAGTGTAGAAATTATGTGTTACAACACTTCACAACACCTTCACAAGACACCTTACTTTGAATGTTTAGAACCTAATGTGAATGTATTTAAGTTACATTACAAAATCAAATCAAATCAAAGTAGATCAAGCATCACAAGAGAAAGACCTAAAAGACCATGAAAATGTCAATGATTCATTTTTCTATGGTACATTTAGCCCCCACTTTAGTGAGAGGATGAAATTGCTTCAAACTCACACTAAAGTAGCCACACACATTGAGAGGGATCCTAATGTACTTATGATAGAAAGATGGAATGAAAATGATTAAGAGGGATGATCAAGCTCCCAAGATGAAGATCTCATGGAAAACTAAATATAAGAACAAAGGAACACACATGTGAAGAAAAGGGAGAATTAGAGTAAGCTTCGATCATTTTTTCAACTAATTGTGGATTAGATCTAGGATGTTTGTGAGAAAAAGAGAATGCATACTCACTCTAGGGTGATAGATCTCATGGTAGTCTGCCAGGTGAGAAGGCCCAAAAGGTGAGAAACATACACTAGTGATTATGCACTCACAAACACATAGGTTGCTATGGGGAAAGTTGTGTTGCTGAATGGGCTTCTCGCTCAACTATATCAAAGTTATACCTCCTGATAACTTTAACAAGGCACCATAAAGGGAAAATGTTGGTTTGTGCTTCATGATACAATCAAAGTTTTGTATGCTTAGAACTCATGAGCAAAGAGGGTAGTACCACAGGCATGCAAGTTGTGTTATGCAAGGTGGAAAAGATGCAAAAATGTAAAATGTAAAATTAAAAAGATGTTCAAGGGAGTCTTGTTAAGTTCATGCAAGGTCTGTCACTTAGGGAACATTGTGTCTAATGTCTCCAAGAGAGGAGAAATCAAAGAATAAAATATTCACAACTTAGGGGATGTAGTGTGTCGCATTAGACCACCAAGAGGAATGCAGTATACTAAGATAGATCACACTTATGAAGGAAATCACACTTAATGTTATCCACAAAGTAACAAACACATCATATGAAGTGACAAGGCTACACTAAGAACTGGGAATGTAAATGAATAATGCCAATATATTCCCCCCACTTTAAAGTAATTCTTACACACCGTTCTATGCGCAATTACTTGAAAGTAGTGAAGGAAATATGCAAAAAAAAAAAAGACATGAGGGGCAACTTGGAATGCCCCTATGCCAAGTCATATATTTCTAAGTCAGGCTTTGTCATGCAAATGAAAAAGGAACAAAAGAAAGAGAGTTTCCCCCTAAAAAGGAATACAAAAAACACATAAGAAATCTATGGATTTGGGATCAATATGTTCATTGCTACAATGTTTTTATGAAAGAGCTCAGAACTGTCATAATTTCCCAAAGCACATAGAAGTGGAAGAATGACACAAAGAGAGTGAAAACAAAAGAAAAATAAAGTCTGTTTTGGGTCAACATGGAAGAGACATTGTAGTCTCAACACTTTGCATCATCCCAAAAAGGAGAATCACAAGCAAAAATAAAATGAAAAGGCAAAAGAAAAGGAAAAGCTTTTGGGTCAACATGAGGAGACATTAGGTCGATGCCTTCCATCATCCTCAAAAGGAAAACACAAGAAAAAGGAAAACTAAAAATGAAAAGGGACCATTTGGGTCAACATGGAAGAGACATAGGCCATCTCAATGCTTTGCATCATCCCCAAAAGGAAAACACAAAATGAAAGCAAAAAAGGAAATGTATGAAATATAGAAGAATACAAATAGAGGAAGTGCACAAAGAGAGAGAGAACATCAAACACACATTACAGGGGAACACGATATGCACATAAAATCACAAATGAAAGAGAAAATAAAAGAAAAATATAAAAGACTAGCAATTCATATGCAATTCAACCATCTAACAAGTCATCAACCTCCCAATCATGTTCAGTGTATTGCGAGGGAGGTTGACCATCCAAAGGAAGAATTTCAAGTGTCGAACTAGGAGAAGTACCAAGTTCTTCACTTGGTGTAGAAGATTTATCATTTAATCTCATGGTAGATGAAAATAAAGAGTTTAGATTGTTATGCACTTATTCATCTATTTTTGTGATCTCCTCATCATCATCATCAAGATTGATTACAACGGGAGGATGAATGGTTATTTCGAAGGAAGGATGTATCAAGAGTTGTGGCTATTGGATTGAATCATTTTTTTGTGAGGGATGGACTGTATCATCTTGTGGTGGGTCAGAAGGAGGAGGAGGGTGATCATTTATTTCCTTTTTCAAAGGTGGAGGTTTATTTTCCTTGTTCTCTTCCATTTGTGATTGACAAGCAAGGAGACGATGATGATGCCTATGCTTCCTAGCACCATGGTTTTGTTTAATTCTATTTTGAAGCTATTGAGGGGTAAGAGTAGGTTGATCCATCATAGGTTCGTTTTCTTCTAGAGGAGGAGGAATGGAAGAAACTAAAGAAGATGGGTCAATTACTTTCTCTTTAGGTTTATACACTTGTTTAATGCAAGGAGGCATAACGGGATTGGTTTCATTATCTCTTGGTCATTTAGACAATGAAGGTGAAGTGTTTGTTTTTGGTTGTTCGGGAGGTTTCTTTGCTTGTTCAGGATCAGACTCAAGCTAAAGCATCATCTCTTCTATGATGGGAGGAGCAACATTAGATGTGGACATCAGGTGAAGAGATAAGTTGGCTATTCATTTGGCTTTGAAATTTTGATAGGCTATGAAAAAGAAATATTTATGAGGGGTGATGGGCTCCATAGGTTTAGGCCAAAAGGATTCTAAGGAAAAAATAGCCTTAGAAGACAATGGATGAAAACCACCATGGTGTATGGTAAATATTTCATTTCCATGTGGAAACTTCAAACATTTGTGAACAATTGAAGGGACCACTTTCAGCGAGCGAAGCCAAGGGTGGCCTAGTCATAGATGAAATTGATCCAATTGTGGAATAATAGAAAATGTTACATACAAAGTTTTAGGTCTTATCTGTAATGGGAGTACAATCGATCTGATTGTAGGGCATGTAAAACCAGTATGTTTTTTAATCCATGTGGGTGGTTTATCATAATCTTCTTAATAAAGTTTATGTAACACCAAAAATTCTTCTGTGATCACATTCTTGCCACAAGCGGGATCTATTAATATCCCATTGGTGGGCTTATCATAGATTCAACAAGCTATGTAAATACGACCATCAGGAAGCTTTTTAAGTATATCATGAGAAGAAAAGGTAATATCAAGAGAGTTTTTGGTTGGGCCCTTATGGGGTACAATGTCTATCGTACCCACAAGTTCATCCATAGGATTAATTTGGGTAACAATTGGAGCAATATCATGTTGTTAATTAATTGTATCATTGTTCATCACATGAGTGTTCGAAGGTTCACTAGCCTTGACAAATGAAACATTGTGTTTAGGCATAGGGTTGGTAAAGATTTGTAAATTTATATTAGGGGGTGCAATGGACTTATTGCCTTGATCATTGACACCTACAATGGAAAAATGACCTGAATCAATGAGGTATTGAACCAAGTGTTTGAGGCGCTTACATTGTTTAGTGTCAGATCCATTTTGGTGATGAAAATGACAATAAGAATTTGGTTTAAAGGTGGGTGGTAAGGGTTTGGTTGTATCAAGAATTTAATGGTAGGAAAAGTGATCATTTGTTGCTGGAGAAATTGATTCATTATGTTATGGAGGGTATCAGCTAAGGGGGTAAAGTGTCTCTTCAGGTCCCCATAGGTAAAGGGCACCGCTGCTTTAATAGCTACCACTTGATTAGGAACAAGTTGAGTTGGTTGATGAGAAGGGGGATTGAATTGTAAGAAGCCTTGTTTTGGTTTTCTAAATTTTTGTGTGTTGTTTTGGTTGCTTTGTTCAAACGTCACATCTCTATTAGAAGTGGACTTTGAATCACGACTAGAAACCGAATTGTGATAGTCATAAAGGGTCATGCATAAATGCATGAATGTAGGAAATTTCATCGTAGTCAACTTATCTTGAAGGTGAGTGTGCAAGTTTTTTATAAACATATTTTTCATATGTGAATCAAGAATCTTGACATCAATTTGAGCATACAATGATTGATATCATGAAATGAAATTAGTTACTTTTTCTTTTGCATTTTGTTTACATCACATTAGATAAACCATTGTCTTTTTGGGAGTCATATGAACTTGGAAGTGACATATAAAGGCATCCACAAGTTCATTAAATGATCGGATTGAATGATTGGGTAAATTTGAAAACCACTCAAATGCAGTGTCCTTTAATGTCCTATGAAAAAGTTTGGCTAATAGCTTATCATCAAGGACAAAATCATTGCACAAGGTTGTATAAGCATTGACATAATTAGTAGGGTCTCCTTTACCTTGATACTTCTCAAACCTAGGCATCTCAATCCCTTATGGCATTGGGGTCCTTAAGATCTCTAAAGTTAAGGGGCTACTATGAATATGATATGTGGGTGGAGCATTTTGACTTTGGCTAATGGTGGATATTTGTTGTTGCATGGATGAAACAGTGTTAAAGAGATGTGTAATGATGGGATCGGTGTAAGTGGTATGAGGTGGAAGGGAAAATGGTGATGGAGTGTATGTGATGTTAGGAGAAGTGAAAGGAACACTAAGAGGGGTGAAGGTGGAAGAGGGAACATTTGATGCCACAAAAGAACTAGGAATGCTAGTTGAAATAAAGAAAGGAGTCACATGACTAACCTGTTGCATGGTTGTTGTAACTTGAGGAGTGGTATAAGTTGGGATGGATGCTATGGTTGAAGGGGGGAGAATGTGAGCTCCTCCTTGGCTCACAAAAATGTTTGTAGATTCAGAAGTAGAAGGATCATGTTTATTGCATATCTCAACAATTTTTTTCATAACTTGTAAGCCATCATCACTTTCAACCAAATGATGAAGGTTTTCTATGGTAGGTATGGTAGTGGTGGAAATTTTTTCAAGGGATAAATATTGTTGTAAGTGTTCAAAATATCCATGAATACTAATGATTTTTTCTTGCGGAATAGAATTAGTTTGTGTGTCAACATGCATTAGATGGAAACGTGAAGGAATAGTAGTGGTAGTATCCATGCCTAATGCACCATTGTCCATACTAGGAGTAGGAGCTCTTGAGATCCCAAGGTCCACAAGGAAAGTGTTATCATAGGAAGCCATGAGTCTAGAACTTCATCTCACTAAAGTATTATCAATGGGGCACCAAACACTCATACAAGTAGGTACCACAACAGATGGGGTAAATGTAAATGCAATGCAATCTAGGAGTGTAAAATGAAAATAATAGAAATTATGCAAAATGAAACATAGAAATAAAAACATCGAACAAAAATGCAGTAATGCCCAAAAAATGTTTGAAAATATTGTTTAAGATGTGCAGGTGGACTGATTCACCCAGGGTGGTAAATGAGTCCTGTTATGATATCTTTTTTTGTTTTTCAAAAAATTTAAAGTGATGTGAATGCTTTCAAATGAAAAATGAGTATGCAAATGCAAATTTTCAGTTTTTGAATGATTTAATATGCAAAAATGAAATCTAAATGAGTCTTTCATTAATGTAATTTGAAAAACCCTAGGATGCAAAATCAAAGCAAAACCTAATTGAATGTTTATGAAAATGAAACCTAGGGTGTAACATGCAAGTGAAATAAAAAAGATAAAGTGTTCTATATTCTAGTTCACCAAAATGAACCATCAATTTTGTGGTGTCTATAGACTTCTCTTACACTCTTAGGATCTTTCACTTAAAAGGAGAGATAGAACCCCAAAACTGAAGTGGTTCACTCAAACTAAGATGTGTAAGATGGAATTGAGACTAAATGCAATGTTGTAAATGCAACTAAGTATTGAAATTGAATGAATGTGAATGCAAAACCTAAGAAATATGCAATGTTTGAAAACACAATGTGATATGCAAGAGTGGACTAAAACATGAAGAAATGAACACAAAAATGAAAGGGACTGAACAGATTGCACCTAGAGGTAGTTGAAGACCTGAGAAGATTCTAGAATGCTGGTAAAATCACTATAGATCACCAATGGGACTCATTCCCCACTGATGGTGAATTAATCCTGCTACTAGCAAAAACACCTAAAAACTGGTTTCTGACTATTGGGAACTGGAATATGATAGAATTTACTTTTCCAGGCTTAAGGTGGGACTCATTCACCATAGATGGTGAATCAGTCCTCTCCCAAAATTTTTTGAAATCAAGGGTCAATTTTGTAGCTCCATATCTACACTTGTCTTCTTTTCAGTTTGACAGAGTTAAATCTGTAGAATACAGACTATAGGTTGTCTCCAAGCTTGAAATAGGATGTAGTTGACTTGAAACACTTTGTTGACTTCTTATCCACTTTTCAATACCTAATTGCTTGAAAAATCTATTGGAAAGAGGCATTTCACATGTTTTCTAGTGTTGTCATTGATCTAAACCCTAGTCAACTATATGGTCAACATGTCATCATTTGATCATACCAGCAGATAGATTGAAGACAGTTAAGCTAGAATAGAGCTCCTGGATAATTTGTGTTTCTCAATTCATATGCAAATTTTCTGTTAGTATTTTGAGTTGTGGATCCAGGGAAGATTGTTTGATGTGTGATTTGTGTTATCTGTGAATCTTTGTGCCTCGTATCGATTTGACTGTAAGTTAGAAGATTTGGTTGACTAATTTTATGTTCATCAATGTATGAAGGTAGGCTAAGTGAATGTAGCATGTTGTGGATATTTGAAGAGTTATTTTTTAAGTTTTTTTGTGTTCGAGTATTTTGTTTTGGGTCCTCACTATGCTATGGCCAACTTTGGTGGGTGCGCATTGAATATTATTCATGATTTGAGCTGACAATTTGTAAATATTTCTTATTTTGTTGAAGCCAACATGAAGCGGTTAAATCCTTAGTAGCTCAGATATATATAAGTGATTGATTATATCATTTTGATGTATGTTCAAAGTGTGTTATTGTGTGTTGGGAATATTAGAAGGATTGTAGAGTGATTATGTACAATTTCACTTGTGCATTAAGGATTTTTTATGTGAGTTGAAGAAGAACAGAGCAGAAGAGCAGAGTTAGATAGAAGGTCCAGAATTCGATTGATGAGCCTAACCGAAACTATAATCAGGAATTTTTAGATGTTACTTTATCAGTTCAAATGTTTGGATTTGATCCAAATCTTTTGTAATGCAGTGAGCCTTTCTATTTTTTGAGCAGTGAGCTCTAGGCAGTGTGCTTGAAAGCAAGTGCATTCCCATTTTTGTAAACTTTATTTTGAGTATACTCAGATAGTATTGTGGATTTACCTCTATTAGCTCTCAAAAACATAGGTTGAATGCCTCAAGAGGATGCCAATCTCTTGATATGCTTTAGGGTAACAGACAAGGTTAAAAGAATTCAACCTTCTGCTCTTTAGGTGCTGCTAAACCTAGGTAGGTGTACCTCTTTGAATTGTGCAGACTTAACTTGTGATTATCTTCTTAAAGAAATTTGTTCATAGTGGCAATGGGAAGTGAACAAATGGAATCCAACTTGAAAATAGTAATAATGTTCTATTCTGAATCCTAAAATAAATACTTGATTAACATGTGTAAAGAAAATTTAATAAGTTCAAATAGTGAAATACATAGACTAGTGCCTTATAGGGTATGCAGAGTCAAATGAGATCAAGATGAGCAACACTTCTCTGAGAAAGTTCAAATTCTCTGGCATACATTATACTTATAACTTGTATAAACATGCAAGAATGTGATTACTAAGCTCTACTTGAATAATCCAATGGAATCTTACTGATTATTGTGATTAACTATAAGGATTTAGTCTTTACTTGAAAGAATCAATCAATTGACTACACAAATGCAGCAAATGTGCATTGATAAATCGAATAAAAAACTTGTCATATCAATTTAAACAATCAGAAAGAAAACATCTTGGAGACAACTTAGCAATTCTTTCATTAAATTCAACAGATAATTGATATCAGATATGTGTAGCAACATCAATCGACACTCATCAATACCTCCATTTTAGAACATGCATCATAGCCTATGAAATGAAAAATTTACTATTCTATATCCATAGATTTTTCCCACTGTACCAAAAATACTAATAACTGGTAACTCATCTCTCTTATTACAATTACAAAAATCCTATTTATACACAAGTATGAAGAAAATATCAAACTAAGAACTCATGTCAGCCCAGGACAAAATTTGGGCTCCAATCGAGCTGGAAAGCAACAATTACCCAAGTAGATTCATGCTGACCACAATGTTTTGCATTCTATTTTTCACCAGTGAACAATCGATAAGACACAATGTATTGTCCTGCGAAAGGCAATTCACTCACTACATCCTCGTGTTCACTGTGCATGTGTTCTACTTTCACTGTGACATGTCTGAGTCAAGGAGATATCATACCAAGAACCTTATGTGATACTGAGAGCACATTTGTGTTATGTTCGCTTTCAATCGATATGCTCCCTTGGCATCGTTCATATTCACTGTAGCTCAACTGGGTCAGTGAGATGTCACGCAGATCATTTTAAGTTTCACCAATAGCTAAAAATCATTTCGGGTCGCCAAGACATCCTGTTCGTTACACCGAAGTCATATAATTTTCCTATGTTCCTTCGTTGTAACACTGTGGGATCGGGGAGACCACAAACCAAGATCAATATGCTAGGTCGAAAGGCATTCAATATATCCAAGTCACCAGGACATAAGAAATCACCCACCAAACAACACATTTCATTCTATCGGCTTTGCTATAGTTCACAGGTATCAGGGGTACCCTACATCGATAGCTTATGTTTCACCGAGAAGTCCACATGACCAAAACTTGTCACCATGACCCATGACCTTTCTTTCCGATAAATCCATTGGTCGCTATAACATGCAATCCTCGGTGATATGTCACATAGAGTGCGTTGTTATACCAAAATTCATCCAAGCCCACACCTATTCACCAAGACGAGTCCAACCCTTTGCTGAAAGAAAATCATAAGATACCGTGGGCAAGACCAAAGAAACTTTCCAGGACATAATGTCGATACCCGTAGCCTTCGCCGATA